>JAVCKT010035808.1:2059-17557 GCA_032273925.1 Rhynchotus rufescens | reverse complement strand
GGCATCCAGGCGGGTTTGGAAGATCTCCAGAGGAGACTCCACAGCCTCCCTGGGCAGCCTGTGCCAGGGCTCTGGCACCCTCAAAGACAAGAAGTTCCTCCTCACATGGAGGTGGAACTGCCTCTGTTTCAGCTTGTACCCACTGCCCATTGTCCTGTCACTGGCCACCACTGAGAAGAGTTTGGCCCCTTCCTCCCTGCATTCGCCTTTCGTGTTTTTACACATATTAATCAAGATTTGACAAATATTGCGAATTCCTGCTTAACTCACTAGCCAGGACTCTTCAGTCTGGAAAAGAGATGACTCAGAGGGGATACAGGAAGGTCTGTGAGATCCTGAGTGGCCTGGAGCAGGCAGGTAGGGACTGAGGGCTCACTCTGTCTCAACACAAGAACTAATAGCCAGTCAGGTTAAAAACACAAATTGAAGGAGGTAGTTCTTCATGCAATTATAATTGAGCTGCAGAAATCCTTGCCAAAGCTTGTTTGTGGTGCTGAAGTTTTACACTGGTTCAGAAAGAGGATGGAAAAACACATGAGGAGTCAAGAGAGGAACCAAAAAAAGAAATGCACTGAATGTTTGTAAGTACACAGGCACTAAGTCTTGCCCAGACCTCAAAATGTTGAATGCAGAAAGCATTATATGGCCTTGTCCTCGTCTCTTAATTTTCTGTAGGCAGCTCCTTTTGAGGATAATTAGAGCAAGGAAACTGGGTTAGCTATATCTTTGATATGACCCAGATTGGGCATTTTTAGCTCAAAGCTGTGAAAAAGAACTAATAAAACTATCAAATACATTTTAACCAGTAGCAAACAGAAGTAGGGGAAGCAGTTAACTCCTGTCTAGGGCATTGCTAGGCCAAATCTTGATACTGTGCCCAGTTCCAGTGGCTACATTTCTAAGAGGATGCTGAAAAAGTAGAGATGATACCAAAGAGTTACATAACCACTGAAGAGCAAATTTCTTAGAGTGAGAGAAGCCAGCTTACTGAAAAGAGTAACAACAATTTCCTGTTTATGTATCCTTCTTCACAGGCAGAAAATCCTAAGTACACAGAGGGTTCTTCAATTTGATGATAAAATAGTTTAGCAATATCAGAGAGGACAAGGTAATCCATATCAAAACACCAGACATGGCTTTTAAAGTGGTGATTTCAAAAAAAAAAAAAAAAAAAAAGAGGGGGGGAGAGACTGTTCAACAACCAAAATAACTCCTACTCGTGCCTTTCCTGTGGATCCTTGTCTTTTGAGGCCTGTTTCTTCTTAGCCTCTCGTTCTCTGTATAATCTTTCACACCTTCATCAGTCTAACTTCACTTGTCCCTCTTCATGGACTCCAGACTTTTGGTGATGGGACTGCCCATGCCATGGGTACCAAAAATGGAAAAATTAGATCAACTGGAACAAAAGTAAAATAGGAAAAAAATCGCCTCCAAAGTGGTGGAAAACAAGAGAGGCTTAGAGGTCACTCCTGTTTCTTCTGAAAGAAATGCTTTCCTACTGCCATTGGAGCTTTCTTTTATTCCTGCCTATCCAACTCCTTTGAACAAATCCCGCCACCTTCTCTCCTTAGAGAACCACACTCGCTCAAAACCATGGGAACTTACCAACATTTTTGGATCTGAAATTCATAAAAGCCAAGAAACTTGGAAGTTATTTAAGGATCCAGGAGGCCACGTGATGCTGGGTCGCTTGTTAGTATATTCTGCAGATGCAAAGTAAAATCAGCTGCTAACTTTAACCACCTTTAAAATACTTCATACCTCAGTATGCAGACAAAGACAACACATTTTGTAAAACACAAAGGAAAATACGTGAACCTTGGAGACAAGAGGATGCCCTGGGGCTGCCCCAGCTCTGAGTAGGATTCCAGCTTCTGGGGTGATTAAAGGCACATGTCACTCGCATGCCTTGATACGCTGTAACTTAAAGTCCCTGCAGCCCTTTTTTTGTGTGCAAGGAATCATTTCCTGGCAGGACATCTGCGCTGGAGGATGCCCACTGCAGTGCACCTTGCACAAGGAAGAGCATTTTTCCCTTTTTTTTCAGAGCATGGAAAATAACACAACTGTAAGTATGCAGCAACATCTCATTTGGCACAACAGTGTATCAAGTTAAAGCCCTAATTTCCCTGTTCAGTCATCCACCGTCATTAAAAAGTAATCAAGTTATCGCCTCTCAGAGAAGAGCAGATGGCAGAAGGAGCAGTGATAACCCCGAGTCATTATGTATCTTTCCCCCTGTTAATGTGTGAAAAGAGCAGCTACAGCAACAACAGATTACACATCAAATTAAAATGCCAATTGAAACACAAGTATAGGCAGAAGAATGATTTTAATCTCTCTCGGTACCATGGTGAAGGTCTTCTGAAATCCTACCCTGCTTTTCATGTTCTTGTCTCATGCTGGAGACCCACCAAACACCTATCTTGCTTTTCCAGTTATCTAAAGAGAAACCTCTGATGCCAGCAGCGACGCAGTGGCCAGCGGGCCCCATGCTTGGGAACGTTGCAGTCTCTTAGGATGCCGCTTTTTAGGAAGCACATCCAGCTTTGCAGCCATTCCAGGTGGCTCAGCCCAGAACCCCTCCTTCAGCACCCACCATCGCCTCGTCCCCTCCATCCAATGCAGGATGGAGGCTAAGCCGGGCCTGGGGCCGGCTCCTCGCTCCGCTCCCGCCGCTGAGGCTGCCCCTCCAGAGGCTCCTCTCCCAGGGCAGCCGGAGGCTGCTTCCAAGGAAGCCAGAGGCCACTTTCAAGGCCTCCTCTCCAGCTCCAAGATGAGAAGTTGCAATGGGAAGAGCTATCCCGGCTTGCTGCCCCCCATCCTGGCTTGCTGCCCTCCATCCCGGCTTGCTGCCCCCCGGGACTTCCCTGCCATGCAGCCAAGTGGCTGAGTCAGCACAAGGAGCCCTCCCGATCCCGCACTTGTGCAGGGGGAGACGAAGGGAACACGGGACATCTGGTCCCAATATCTAAAAACAGCTAAATCACGTATGTCATCCCAAACATTTAAGGACTTCAGACGGTTCTGGTTACTTTTATATATGTTTCCTAGTTGCTTCATGAAGAAAAGATTTTTAAGTTTCAGTCTGAATATCTCAGGAAATAGTTATTCCACGCCATTTTAAGAAAAAACAAACAAACCAACAAAAAAAGAGCATCCTTAAAGGGCAAACCTGCACCTATCATAAGCTACCTTTAAATGAATTCATTTTTTTTCTAGAACACCAAAGTGTGCAGACTGATTTATAATTCCTTCACAATTTTCCTTTACAAGTCACAATTACTTCAATAACACCAAAATAACACCAAAACTAAGCAAAAAAAAAAAGTTTTTTTTTCCATCACTTCAGATCACTTCAGTTGTGTACACTAGATTCCAAGGTATCATCCCACACAACTGCCTGGCGGGAGGGAAACGGCAGCGCCCGACATAACTTCCCTTGTGCTCACCCGGCTCCCCACACCTCAGGGTCTGAGAGCTCCCAACCTTCACTGCACACACGGCACTTACCACTCCAATAGCACAGAAATACTCATTTCTTTTCTGGTAACTACTTGAAAATTTTTCATCCTGCACCTCCACACCAGAGAAAGCTCCTGATTTTCTAACAAGCCACCCTTCAATCCAATTTTGGGACAAGA
Organism: Rhynchotus rufescens; assembly: GCA_032273925.1. Classification (NCBI taxonomy): domain Eukaryota; kingdom Metazoa; phylum Chordata; class Aves; order Tinamiformes; family Tinamidae; genus Rhynchotus; species Rhynchotus rufescens. Next base: position 13,913 of record JAVCKT010035808.1, on the reverse strand, counting down.
GAATCACACTGCATGACATTTAGGGCATAAGTGATATTCCATTTGGAGGCAGATTAGCAGCAAAAGGGAAGGGGCATAAGAAACTGTATCTTGGATGAGAGCATCAGAGGATCTTGGTTATATATTACAACTCTCAAAATACTTTAAGTCATTTATTCGAGATGTTGATCCTATTTTGGAAGGCAGGATAGTAATATTATAAGGCTCTTTCAGACACTGTTTATTAACATAAAAATGATATATGAGAAGCACTTTCAGTTAAATCCAGGGTCTGGACAACTCTATAACATGTATGCTAAATAAACAAAGTAAAAAGGCATTAAAACAGCTAGAGGTGGCTTAAAAGTGTGTATTATTAAAAATAAAAATAGATATTTGCTACACTAATTCATATTTAATCCTTCTAAAAATAAACTTGCAAAACATCATCATCATGTTAAGCTGCTCCCCAGCGTTACAAAGCAAGAAGCTGTCCCAGCCTTCAGCGAGGACCCTCGCATTCCAGACTGCCTTCCTACTTTTACTGACAAAAATATCCAGACCTCGCTAGCAAACTGTTCTGCAGGTCCTAGCAGAGATCACAAAAACCACACAATTGTTTAGAAACTGAAGACTCAAAGGGCAGGGGGAGGGAATGATAAATCCAGGCAACCACTAAAAAAACCAAACCACTTTTCGGAATAAGCACTACAGAAAAAGGGGTAACTACACTAGTCTCAGGACACCCTTGCTCCATTCCCTGAGTGTTTTTTCCCTCCAAACCTCAGTTACCACCACTTCTGCCCGACCCAAACAAATTCCTGGCTGGTGGTCTTGCTGCATGGCACCGAGCTGTATTTTAATTAGTAAGAGCCCTGAGAAGGGATTATTGTGCAAATATTGGCCAATCTTCAAACAAGAGTACATGCTGCCCGTTTTATTCACAACGAAAAAGCTCTTAAGGAGATTTCGATAAAGATTTGCCTCCCGCTTGCAGCTCACATTTGTAATGTTTATATAAAGTGGGGGATATAAATCTTTTTCAAATGAACCCCACAGTTTTTAAACCAGCCTTGTTATAAACGGCCTGTTTCCGTTTTGCCTGCCTAAGCAAGCAACACAGAGCCTGCCCTGGATAGACTGGAACTAATTTAATGTGCTCCAGGTTTAATCCCCCATCCTCCCAGCTTTTACTGGTAGATTTTACACAGAGGACTACTGCTGACTTTAACAATGATTCATGCGATAAGTAGGTTTTGATTTGTTTCTCACATCAAAAAACATGCAACAGAAATACCACCAAAATCATTTTAATAAAACAAGATCAAGTCAGAGGCAGACAAAAAAATTAAACTTTGACACAAAAAGTTGTTTTCTCCATGTTTAGCAGCACTATGAGTTTATTAAAGTGAATTACTAGCCATATACAAAAGAAAAAAATGCAGACCTCTACACTTGGTTTGGCAGGAAGCCAATGAGTGCTCAGTTGCTTTGATATATTGTATCACCAGACTTATATCTGTTATTAAAAACGCAAAAGCAGCACAGGAGAGAAATGAAATCATCATTCACTGCCCAGCCTGAGACCTCGCCCCCCATTTGCCCCCAAACTCTCCTGCGTAATTTGCAGTAAAGCAGCAACAGAGCGGATCCCGTGGGGGCTGGCACACGCGTGCGTGGCCAGCGAAGGAGCCGCGGGCGCCGCACGATGCTGCTGCTCGGACATGGGGCACAACACGGCACTTGGGGGGCAGGCCGCAGCAGCGTGAGTCTTGCTAGGCCGCAGCGGCGTGAGCCTTGCTAGGCCGCAGGCCTTGCTAGGCCGCAGCGCGGCCTCCTCCGCACATCTTCCAACCGCTCCTGGATGCCGCCCTGTGCCACGTGCTCCAGGTGTCCCCGCTGGAGCAGGGACATCTGCTTGGGCTAGACGAGCTCCTGAGGCTCCTTCCAACCTCACGCTTCCCGCCACGCTGCGGGGATCCCGGAAGATGGCAGTGTTGCAGCGCCGCAGCGCAGCCGTGCGAAGCGGCCATGGGCGCTGAACGCTGCCCTCCCGCAGTAACCATCCAAACAGAATAAAAATCCTGCTAAATCACCACTATGAGCACGCTGCTCTCGTGCGCGTTCTCATTTCTACTTCACAGGAAAATATGCTCATTAAAAAAAAAAAAAGTCCAGAAAAAGAGACTGCATTTCCAGAAGTGCGAATGTTTATTTTTACAAAATGTAGCTGAATTTACTAATGCAGTGGCCACGGATACTATTTTGCAATCATCTCGTGTGCAGAATTCCTCATTTACATAAACCAGATGTTTCTGGGACAAATCAAATTCCCCATAGAAAAAAACAGAAGTCACTATACACTTCACGTCTGAAATGAGAGATGATCTGAATAGACTGCATGAACGCTATACTTGCCCGTAAAGGCAAACATTCACATTAAAGTGCAACAGTTTTCTTGTATTCAGCAAAGTTTTCTTGTGCTTAGGTGATCCTTGGAAGGAGCATTACATTTTCCTAGAAAAGGAAAATGAAGCTACTTGGATTATATTCCCTGTCTTCAATAGCTTTAACTCCCCTAGGGTAAAACCAACTAAACTTCTTTGCCAGATTTTGACACTCAAAATTGAGTGGAAAAGACTGTATGCTTCCCCAAGAGCAGTAATTCTTCATTTCTGTAGGGGAACCAGCTGATGGAATCTTTTTCCCAGTATTTCATTCCCTGAGGATCACAAAGAAAAAAGGGAGAATAACTGATTATTTAACTATTTTAGTGATCACTTCAAACTCACAATCTTTTGGTACACATGAATACACTGAAGGACATGCAGAAAGATGTATTTGCTGCTACCAACAGGAAAATTGTTATTCAGAAGAATTTTCTGAAATCTACCAGTAATCCTCAATTCTTACCATTACTAAAGAATAGTTTGCTTAACTCCAGATTTAAACCAAATCTGGAAACAAAAAACAACAAAAGCATCTTGCATTTGACCTGAAAGGGTAAATTCATGGAAGATGCTTGAAAGTTTCCCTTATTACTCATGTAATCTTGCAGAATATACCATTATCTGCCAAATATTTAGAAATACATGGATTCGCTAACTTTTGGTGCAGAGCTATCAAAATTCAGTTAATAAAGGGAAAAATCTCACACCTCAGAACTACGTATTACATTTAACCTTCATGATCTGCCTTGCCAAGCGTGCTTCGGCCCTAACTGATCCATCCAGGAGGCCCACTGCAAGGGAGCACAACTTCCCTCTCCACACAAAGCCTATTGCTGTCACATCTAAACACGCACGCACCGACCACCAGAAAAGGCCTCTCAAACTACTGTCAAAATGCCCACATCCACAAAAATCTATTAACATGTCTCAAGAAAGCACTTATGTCCTCACTTTCTGTCAAGAATAGGATCACTTATAAAAGAATAAGCATCTCTCCACAGCACATTTCTCATCCTCTTTGTTTTAAGCTCTTTGCATCTCCCAACAATCATGGAAAATATTTAGAGGTCTGAAACACCACGTGTCTTGCCAACACAGCCAGGAAACATTATGTATAAATGAAAACAAAAACACTCAAGAAACTGGCCGCGTCTCTCCTATACTGTAAGCTGCTACCAGCAGTGAGCCTTCTGAAGGCATTCCTCCAAAATCACAAGTTCTCAACTTACAAACTTCTGCCCACATGAAATAATGTGGCATCGTCATATGCTAACTGAAATTTAACTCAGTATATACTAAGTTTCCCCAAATCATCATATTATATAAATAAAATCAGAATAATCAATTCATCATTTAGTGGTAAGCAACAAGAGCAATTCCCTTTTTTTGTCTTTTTTTTTTTAATAAAACTTCTCAGCATCTATTTAAAATATCACTCACATAGGTTGTTCCCAGCATGCAGCAGTAACACATGCTAACAGAGGCACACATTTCCAACAGAGGTTCACTTTAAACACTTGGTATCACAGGAGACAGCTGAACCCAGACCAACAGCTACGTAATTAAATTCAGCATTTTTATCCTAAAGAGAGGGCCAGATTGACGGCACTGTGAAGCCAAAATCCTTATCTACACAACTGATAAAGTAAGAATGCAAAAGCTCCAGAGGTTAGGGGGTAGCCCAAGACCTCCCCTGCTCAATCTCTGCCAATTTGGCATCAATTAGACCCCTAAGTGCCAGATTGATATTCTCAATTTATTTCATATGTACCACTGAATAGGCTGTAACAACTTTTTTTTTCAGGTGTTGAATTTAAACAAATGATCTAAAACTACAAGAGTGCACTGCTGCTTGCTGTTTCTCAATCAGTAATGACTACTGCATGACTGCAATGCTTATGACATGCTGCTTATCTTTTAAATAAAGATGGGGATTTTGCCAGCTCCAAAGCTGACTCAACAACATCAAGATTTCACACTGCTGGTGGAGTTTGTGTTTCTTCTCCTACCAACTTCATAGAACTTCCCCAAAACAAAGCTATCAGCTGATGAAGAATAAGTCTCTCCATCTCTCAAGAGATACTGAAACACTCTAAAAATCACAGTGGTAAATACAAAGACAGAACACTGATCGTTCTATGTAGAAGCCAAAATATCAGGTCAATTTTCATGACAGTACTGGACTGGTCTGTAAAGTATGTGTTGTGCTGCTAATGAGTTATAGAGCTTTCTTATTTTACTTGGGAAGATTTTCCATAGTAGAGTTTTATTAGAATAGCTTTCCAGATTAGTGTATTATCCTTTGCTTCTCAGTCTTCCATGACCGATGTCAGCTACTCGGCTGACAGCCTGGTAAATCATAAGATTATAAATAACATGATATACAGTATTTGTAAAATGAATACTACACTTTAGAAGAGGTTTTGCTAGAAATGCAAAAGCACTTTGCTTTGGAACAAAACACCTGAGAGCACACACTGTACAGGCATGGAGGGATAAAGGCTGACATCTTCAACGGTGAAAAACATCTGAAATTTTGGGAATGGGTGGAGAAAAACTGGGAAGGATCACACTTCAAAAAAATTGTTTTGCAGGAAAAAAAAGAAAAGGAGGCTTAGAGTTAATTTTTACTGCACCAATCACAACTTAAGTTAAATTAAAGTTTATTTTTCCTCATGCTGTTTATGATCTCATCTAGTCATCAAGGATGATTGATGATGTTTCAGGAGTTGGACCTTTGCCAGGTTCAAGCAAAAGGGAATTATTTATTTTTCCTTAGCACTACACTGCTGCTAACTTTATCCCACCCCTTTCTGTTTACAGCCTGTCACTAAAGCTTTATTTTAGTGTGATATAAGTTTTTGTCTGGGATTGATGGCAGTAGGTCATTTTGTTGAGGTCTTACATAATGAATATTACTTTTGAAATAATTTCCTGCTACCCCTTTACAAAGGACTTGTTCAATTCTATTTAAATGTGAACTTAAAAGCTATACTTAGGCAACTGGCATCATCAGTTTCCTTGTGGTAAAATTACATTCATTTAATCCTTTTAAAAACAAACAAACAAGAAAATTACTTTGACCTTTGCCTTGGCACAAGGATTCTGATTTTAGATGTGTATTACATTTCCAAAGCACTGCAACTGTGTCCAGCTGAACTAGGACAGATTTATGTGCAATTAGGAAAAAGGGAAACCAAAGCAACCCAGTTTTCATGTTTGTTAATATCAAAACATCTTGTATTGGCATTAAGTCTTAAACTGAAACACGCAGCATAACAAAGAAGATAACTGGAAAAGCAGTGGCCTAGTAAAAACTGCATTAAACAAATAACGCTGACGTTTTCCTCTCACATTTTTTCTGGTTAAAACTATGCAAAAATGTGTATTTAAATGTCCCTAGTTTAGCTGTACATGAGCCACAGGGAGGTTTTGTGCATGAACTCTTCAACCTGAGAGTTTTAGCAGAAAAGCTTCTTTACAAGGCCTAATTAAAAGCAGGTTTAAGTCGGGGCCCTCACTCACTCTGTTTTTTATTTTGGCCTTCTCTCTGTGTCAAAAGTCAAGTCCCCAGAGAGAAATGAAGTTCATTATTGAGTCAGGAGAGTATTTTCTCCTTCATTCTAAGCCCAACCAAACATGTTTTAGGTTTGAGTTTGGCTTCAGGTACCCCCAAAAGAGATTTTATTTTATATGCACCTAAGGGTGAAATGTAAGAAGATGCTAATCGTGATTTTTAACTCAGCCCTACATAATAAATAATGTGTGAAAAGTGTGCTGCAATCTCCTTGGCATGCGACTGATTTGGTATGGAGAGCCGTATATTCTACACAGATGTAGCACAGAATGGATATATTTCTCACCACGAAAGCTTCACAATAACTGCAACATCATCATCACAAAGTATGGTCATGCAGTCTACATTATAAAATGCAGTCTATATTATAAAATCAGAACTGTACAGTCAGATTTTTTTTTACAGTTTGTTTTTTTTTCCAAAACATTTGAAGTTGTTGGTTTATGACTTTTAATACTGAATATCATCGTAGGAGTTCTTAAGTCACACCCTCCTCAAAAGCAAGATTATACTTTAGCATATATAAATGGAGAAAAATAGATAGTTCATATTCCTTCCTGAGGATGAATGCTTTTCTTCCCACCTTCTTCTTTACATATTGCCTAGTCTAATGTAGGTGGCAAGAAAAAGGGGTATGTTCCATATAACCCACTGTGATTTCAACAGAACAAAAAAGTTTTGTTGTTCTTGGAAGCAAGAAAGTCCCCCAGTCAAGCAACTAATCTCTTCTTAACAGAGCATGTATTATGCAAGGTAACACTTCGGTGTCTTTGCAGTGGGACAGGAGGCACCAACTAGTGCGTGCTGCCTGCAGCCAGCAGCAGAAGCAGAGGCAGAAGCATCGCATTTGTCATATGCATTTTTAAGAACAAAAACGAGGCAATGTTTTTCAAAAGGCCCTTGAATGTTCACCAGATGTGGAGCACATATGGCTCTTGAATGTGAGAGAATAATGCGACAATAAAGTCTAATCAATACAATATGTGCCAGTAATCACACCATCATGACATGAAAATATTTTAAAAACAAAAAATATGCAAATTATTTTTAGTTCTTCTTGACAGAAAACCAGGTCACCTGGTCACCCACGAGTTGCTGTTTCTATCCTCTTTCAAGAGCCCATCTGTATCAAACATGTTATTCCTTCTGTACGACAGCAGCATATACGAAAATCAGTTCCTGTGCCACTACTTAAATTATTTAACAGATTTGAAAATGTCTTCCGCCTCTAAATATTTTCATTTTTTCATTCTACATATTTCTGAATATGTAAAACCTTCTGAAGAGCAGATGGAAGAAAAGGACAAGATAACTAGTGCCCAGCAAGAGTACTTTACTAATTAGTGTTTTGGAGCTGAGTAACCTCCTGGACTTACAGAATGGGAAGAGCAGGACAAAGAGCATACAACCCTGGGACTAACAATGAAGTTAGGGATCTAACTTCATTCATCAGACAGTAAAAAAAAAAAAATTTCATTTTCCAGTGGTGATTATTTCTAAAAGAGATCTTGCTCAGGCTAAGGCTAAAACACAAAGGCACACTGCGATACACTAGGAAACAATTTCACAGATGCAGCCAAATCATTGTCAGATGCTACCAACATTTGGAGTTCAAACTGATAGGCTTACACACGTTGAATGCATACAGAAAAGTTTCATCAGGGCAGATGTCATTAAATTGGATGAAATCTGAACCAAAGCACAACGTTTGAGTCCTGCTAGTAAAATTCTCTCCACTGTGCCCCCTGCAATACAGGATGGTTTCCTGGCATATTGGTTTATTGCCAACACAGGCATTCAGCCTCTTACCTACTAAATGTTAACACACATCTTCAGTACATCCAGTCTCTGAAGCAAATAAAGAGAGTATTTTCTTGGGTAATTTCAGAAATGATATAACCTGGACAAAATATCCACTTAAAGATAGAAGAAAAATCTAGACAGAAGGGAGGCAAGTTTAATATAAGAAATTAAGAGGTTTTTTCACTTGGCTTTTGCTACAAGAACATATTTAGAAATATATTTCTGTGTGACATATATTTACAACCACAAGATTTAAGCCCAACTAAGGCTTCCGTCCACTAAAGATACAAAGACTTTAATTTCTGGTAATGGTACATGATCCCAAGAATTTTAGGGTTTTTTTTTTTTTTGAATTATTATTATTTTGTAGGAGTTTTTTCTTTTCCTTTTAAGCATCTTCAGATATTAGAAGAATAAATATCACCTAAAATATAGCATGCAATTTCAAAACCAAAAAAAAACAAGTATAAACCAAGCAAGTAAAAAAAATCCATATAAATTTTTCAAGTATCTGTTAATAAGCAGCCGGTTGAGAACCTAAGTCAGCCTCCTTTGGGGAGGCTTTACTTTAACCACACTCTGTGACGACACAGTAGAAAAACAAATACTCTGAGCAGATACATTTCATAGCTATAGCAAACAATTTTGATAACCTCATCTAACGCAGCATTGGTGTCTCCCTGAACTCCCTGTATTATCTTTGCTCCTCTGCTGCAGGAGAACGCTACTGAAAAAAATTCAAAGAAAGCTGGAGATGGTTGAGACTTACAGAAAATGCTCCTTATCTGAAGAAAACAAGATCTCTTCTCTCATAAGAAAAGGCAAGAGCACTGAAGGATGGCAAGTCTGATCATCCTGTGCATTTAACACAACTGCAGGTCTGAAGGTTTTTCTGCCTGCTGTTTAGCAGCTACTTTACCTTCTCCACTTGGTGATGAGCAGGGAAGGAATACTAAAGAACAGCTGATGGATTAAATTAAGATATATGTGGAGAGTTTTTTAATCTCTGGCATATTGCCTCTTCCCCTTGTCTTACTAATACCATAGTTACAAAAGATCTTGAAATTTCTCACTTCCCCAATGACAGACTCAGACCCACTATCCTTCCCTACCGATCCATTTCCTACCTTTCAGTGTCCTGAACAAACCTACATCAACCAGACACCTCTGCTGAATGAACTAAGCCATGAATTTATTGCAGCTGCAACCATATGTTTTAATCCGCGGCAAAATTATAAAACATTCCCCATTAGTAGTCCAAGTTTGGCTACTGCACTGAGCTAGCTACATGAATGCCACTGCATTTCTGCACCCTGGCAGCACCCTGGGGGGTTCCACGACAGCGGTGCCCTTTGCTTGTCGGTGGTGGGACTTGCAGGACTCCAAGGATCACTCACAAAACCCTATCCCGACTCGCTGTAAAGGCCCAGGAGGAGCAGCAGTCCCTTTCTTTGGAGGTGACACAAAGGCAAATGCTGGGGAGAGCAGCAGCTGAAGGGGTAACGAGCACCTCCACAGAGAAATGCCCCTTGTCGTGCCATGCCTACTGCGTTCGTGATGAGCACAGCTCTCCTGCAGACACAGAGAAGAGCACTACAGAGAAAAAGGTGCTAAAGCAGCCTCAGATTAGGCAGGTCGCGTCTAGACAGAGAAATATTCCCGAGATCCTTCTTTTGGGAGGTGGGGACAAGATGAGTGAGGAGGACGCAGCCACACGTGTGAGCGTACCTCCATGTCAGCCCTCCCACGCTCTGCACAGAGCTGGGAGCCCCAGGGCCACCGTCTGCATAAATCCACTTCCACCGGAGCTACAGCCCCCTGGCAGTAGTGCCCTTGTGCCAGGAACCGGCCTGAAACAGGGGGCTTCAAAGGAGGCACCTGCGTAGCCTCGCAAACTCCCTACAGAAAGTTCACGGAAACAACAGGGAAGAGGAGTAAACTGGGGGAAGTCTAAGAAAAAAAAAATTCCACACTAAAAGTCTTTCTCCATTTTCCAAGAAACCACAGGATCTCCATAGGGAAACATAGGAAGCACCTGCTAGAATTGAAATGCCTGTTCATTCCACATCATGCACAAGCACAGGAGCAGTATCCATTCTGATTAAATCCTAATTCTTTACTTGTTCCAAGGGGGAAGAGTTAGGGCTAGAACTGTGTTTAAGCAGAGGTAACTAATCATCTCCACCAGGTAGATTTGCCAGATTTGCTTCTAGAAGTTATTCTCTGTGGCCTACCACAGAGGTAAAATTCCACGGAGATTTTGCTGGCTGAGTCAGCACACTACCTTCAAACAGGAGCTGCTTTTTTTGCTCTACCTTTTTACTTCCCCGCCCCACTTTTTTTTTTTTTTTTTTTTTTTTTTTAAAATTTATTAATTGAAACCACAACAAGGAACAATGCAGAGTTTTTAACAGATCTCTAATTCACTCCAGATGTAATTCCATCAGGAAAAAGATCTGAAGTTAAGAAAGGCAGGTAAGTCCTAGATGACCACAATCTTTGCTGACCAAAAAGCTCAGTGAAAACCCAAACCACCTCAACCTCTCAGCAAGTCAAAGAACACTGTGACCAATAAACGAGGGTGACAAGAATTGTGAATCCAAGGCAGCGGCCACAAGGACACGCTCACACAGACATGTGAAGACTCAGCACTAAGTTTGTTGCTAGGCCAGAAATCCCTTAGCCACATTCTGTGGGATACAAGACACAAGCTGAGAGGCCAGGTTTACAAGCACGGATTACTATTGTGCTAATGCAACCACTTGTTTTCCAGACTGGAGTCGACCTATGCCCAGCCAACCCAGCCAGTGGGAAAAGCAGCTTCGTAAGCACAGATGTGTATATGTACACATATGCAAGATGCCACAGGCTAACATATACACTCAAACCAGACAGATGCAGTGCTGGCACTATCAGGCTGGTTTGCACACATGAGATTTGATAGATCTTTTGCTGCTTCTGTGCTAAAGACCACGATGATAAGCAGTTCCCAAGAGCTATGCCCCACTGGCAAGATGCTGGGCATGCTGGTGTTGACCCATTTTTATTATAAGAGGACCTAGGATTTCATCCAAGGCAACACCTACACTGCAAAAATACAAACAAAGACAACATTGGAATGGAAACAGACAAAAATCAAAGGTAAGTGCAATCTCTCTCCAAGCCTATAGTAAAGGCAACATTCAATTAACACTTAGCTAAGAAGTCAGCAAATCATCTTTGAAGCCTGCTTTTCTAACCTCAACTATGACAAGATGAGTGAACCATCTTGAATGAAAGCATCCAAAAACATACCCAACAAGTTATTCAGCAAGAAACATGGGTATCAGAGACCCAAATGGAACAAATGCTCCTGTACACACTGAATCACCTACCTTCTGACCTCTACTTCACTTATGTAGTAGCATGTACTTAACATCATATTAATGTGCTTATTAGCAGAGACTAAACACCACAACACTACCCTTTGGGTTCAAAATTCAACAAAATCTTGTCAAAGTAAAACAGCCATCAGAAGAATGGATGGGTGTTTCCTAACAAGATTTCTGTTTTTAAACAAAAAAAAAAGGACTAAGGGAATGCTTCAGCATTTGCTTATGTGTGACCACCAATGCCACATGTAAAACGGCATCACTTATAGCTTCCTTCCCCCTGCCCCTGCCATCAATATATAAGATGCTTCTGCCAAGAACATTTGAATCTTTCACTTTGCTAGATGTGAAATATATGTATGTCGTTTAGCTATGGGTTACTCGGTTAAGAGATTTGTCCACAGTGCATTGAAGCAATTTCTTATGTTTTTGGAAGATTTTTTTTAAATACTCTTCATTACTCAGCCTGACCTGTGCAAATAATAATAATAATAATAATAATAATAATATTTAGTGAGAATGGCAACAATCTCCTTAAGAAGTTAGGAACTGGAAAGCAGATTCTGCCACAAACACAAACTAAACAGTGTCCAACTCAGTATTACTGGAGCAAAACACAGAGCAAAGCAAATACTACCTGGCGGCAGTACATGACAGAACCTTTGTCTTCTGAA
>JAVCKT010035806.1:0-12953 GCA_032273925.1 Rhynchotus rufescens | reverse complement strand
TCCTGTGCTTCTGGCACTATGACTCCTTCCTTCCTTTCCTTCCTTTCCTTCCTTTCCTTCCCTCCCTTCCTTCCTTCCCTTCCTTCCCTTCCTTCCCTTCCTTCCCTTCCTTCCCGTCCTTCCCTTCCTTCCCTTCCTTCCCTTCCTTCCCTTCCTTTCTGTATATACCTGGCTGGAAAAAATACAAAATTACCATTATAAAGGGTGATCTTTGTGGATCTCCACACCCCAAAGTACACAGGAAGTTTTCAAATTTGCATGAAAAAGCACATACTGGTGGCTACTGAAATGGAAACTAAAGAACTTTCAGACTGATATGATATATTCTTCTGTGAGCTCTGCTATATTTCAACACAGAAATTATGAATTCTTATCCAGATTCAGCTTCTGGCTATTTAAGGTTCGCCCTTTACTAGCAGTGGAGGCCTCAGATGATCTATGAATGAACGACAGGCCAAAATCTGAAAACTTATCTATTTGCTGTTAACGCATCTGGAAATAACTGAAAAAATAATGATTAAAAGGACATTAATTTGGCAATTTGCTGAGAAACATATACAACTATATCACTTTGATATCATTCTCAAAGTTCAAATTAATAAATACAGTACTTTACTAAAATTGATCTGTACTTTATGCTTCCTGTTAAACCTTCCCTTTTGTCAAGAGTAAAATGTCTCCTACACAATACTACACAATACTGTTCCTACAGAACAACTGAAACTTGGCCTCTCTATCAGTGAAAAGAAGAACTGAAGAAGAAATCAGATCGCTTTAAGTACGACAAATACAGTAAGTATAGGCAAAGAGCATACAGCCAGCACACTAACATTACAGGTAGAGAGATTTTTTTAGCCTTTCAATCAGAGCTATGAGTCAAACTCAGCTTAAGATGTGCTCCTTGCCTCCTATGGCCGAGGTGGGCTCAAGGCTTACCAATGGGTCTCTGAAGATGTCAGACGGCATTTAGGCTCTGAAGTTAAATATTCTTCACTTCAGGATCTAGTTTATCCAAGCTAGAGAAACAATTTGTATTTGACTTCAGGACCAATGTGGCAGAAATCCCAGAGCTCTCCACCCATATGCTAGGAACATATGTGTTCACTCCAGCTACACTCCCTTATTCTGACTCCATTCGGAAACAACTCCCTGTTCCCCACTTACTCTCCCCAGGACTGAGCCAAAGTCTATTAAAGTATTCAGGAATGTTTTCACTGATTTCAACAAGCTTTGGATAGTGCCGTCCAGCTTCCAATCATTTCTGTCATCATTTCTTTATTGACCAGCAGCAGCTTGATACTTGTCATAAACTGACATCTTCAATAGGGCTACTCCAGCTTGTCCAGCCCCCTAAAACAGATTTCTAGAATACGGGTCAACTTACAGATATTCTTACTCATGATAACAAAAATTTGTAGTGGGTTCTTTTGTTTATAAACGGAGAAGCAGGTCTGGCAAGTGGACCAGGACATGGCCACATCCACAGCCTAGACATAATCATGGGGAGCTAAGGTCTGGTGCTTCAGAACAATAGCTCAAAACCTCTGTGACCTACCAATGGAGTAATTTCCAACACAGTTGAATATGTTTCCAACATTTCAATATTTATTTCCACAGCATCTCACTCACTGCACATGACTGCCCAATGAACACTTTGGTTTCCTGTGTTATGCTAGGAACCAAAGCAGAAAGATGACACTGCTGGTGAAGATGAATACTGGCTGAACATGGCTAAAATACAAGGTTCCCACATTATGCAGAGGAAGGAGTTTCTAAAACTGTAAGACTCATATTAAACACCCCATCCTGGTCCTAGAAACTTCAGGCCTGAGGTCAGCATGAGGAACTTTTACAAGATCTCAATCGCCTTTTTGGCAGTTTTACAGAACTAGGTTGTGTTTACTGAGTAGCCCTTCTTAGCTGCACAAAAATATGATTTTGTCCATACTTTGTGACTAGACTCTGGAGTTGGATTGCAACATGCCCTGGCAAACTAGTAAATGGCACATTTCACTAAGAACTGCATTCAAAGTTATTGCACTGTCTTTTTCTGCTTAAAAAGTTGATACTAGTGAGTTTTTCTCCACAGTCCTTTCCAATGATTTGACAATTTGCCATAACAGAAAAATAAAGAAATTTTATTCCTCTTCATCCCTCAGAAGCGTCTTCCCAGGACTCTAACACAGTGATTACTTTTGCAAAAGCACTTTCCTTTCCCTGGCCAATGATGTCCACTAGTCCAGCTCACCTCTATAGAGATGCTCTGCTCTAGCAGGAAGGTGAGCAGCAGATGCAACACAAGTGACGGCTGGCAGTGACAAGCTACCAAGATAGCTTATGAAACCACCCTGCAACAAGAGGAGACTTCCCTGTAACATTTACAGCAATGCTATTAAATCACTCTCTGTTTCGAGAAGAAAAGGGGCAGAATCTGTGAATGTGATTAAAAATATTTTTTTTCCATGCTGTGTATTTCAAAGATTTGGTACCTGGGCTTTAGATTTCTCTTTTTTAATAAGAAGCATAATATTTCCATAACTTACATTTGGAATCATTCCTGGGTTTTGGAAGCAAATTATTAAAATTGAGCATATGGAGGTCTTAAAGTAGAACCTTATGGGAGGGGAAAAAAAAAACAGTTGATCAAGTCTATTTTGTAGCATCTTAAAATAAAATGAATGCTGCAAACTCCTGGTGAAATAGGATTTGTTCTCTGTGGAGTTCTTTTCCATCCTCCATTTTCAAGTTTCTCTCATGGAGTAAGTTGAAGATTGCATTGGAACTAAATTCTTTCACCTTTAAACAAGCATTTTTATTACATTCGCTGCTTTTTGTTCCATGTTGTTATCAGATTACCTCAGAGTATGGAAGATTCAGTTATTTTTATATGACGTTCAGGGAAGCAGACAATGATGGTGCTACACACACTGTTTTTACATCTTTTACCTACCCATAAAACAGAGGATACGATGTTGAGCATTCATCGCCAAGCAGTTGGCTGCCTGGGCCATACCTCAGCCCATAAGCGACAGCTACTAATTTTAAGAGTTGTGAATTTGAAACCAGCATGAAGGCGTAAATGTGAGGCATCGGGTCCAGTTCCTCCAACTAGTGAGACACGCTCAGGTCCTCGCGTGTTCTGGGGATAATTGCATTACAAATGCTTCCTCTAAGCATATGTTCTAGGGGGCTTGTGTCTTCTTTTTTTTTTTTTCCTTACAAGCTGTGAACATGCACTGATCTAATGCTGTGTGATAATATCAATATTGCTAAGCACAGGCAAAAAATCAATAGTCCCCATGGTCTGAATAAATGCTTTCCTCTTCCCAAGCCCAGCTTATGTTCAGTCTGAGCCTTCCCCGTAATGCTAATTAGACATGCCTCCAGTGCAGGTTAGTCTACTCCAAGCAAACAGCTTCAAAACCACCATGTTTTTCACTGTATAACTTGTTCTACCTGTACTTCAGTAGGATCATATGTGATTTATTAAAAGTGAGCAGTGTTTTCAGTGAAAAAAGGTTTCCCAAGAAAAGAGGGCAATGTAAGTACATTGCCAGCAGCTTTACTAGCTCTGGTCTTTCTTTTTCATCTATGTACAGAGTGTTCAATAAGGCAATACATATGACATCTAACTTCTTTGAGTTAACACCTGCCCTATCAGTGATCCTGATGTATAATGGAAATCTTGGCAGTTGACTGCTGTTATCTGACTAATGTGGCAAAATGCTTTCATGAGAGGCAGCAATTTGTGGGCTATGGCTTAAACTTCTTCAAATAGGTGCGACTCCTCACTCAATCTACATAAGCCTATATTAACTGAAAACCTCGATAGCTTCTTTGCTTCATTTGAAAAAACTCCATATTCTATTAGAAAATGGAGAATCCTGAATTCTTTATCCCTCTTAAAATCCATATGAAGTCCATGACAATTTAAAGAGTACAGGGAGAGGCCTCTAACATGTGCTGTAAGTGAACAATTATTTGACGAGAGCAAAATTGCAGCATGTATTTTTGCCATACATTTCCCATTTCCTTAGAAAAAGGCTCACATAAAAGGAAAAAAGAAACTGGCAAACTAGTATGTCAGTATTTGATTGTTCACCTATGTTCGTTTATATAACTGAAGCCAATCTTTATGGCATTTTTAAGGGTTCAGTTGTCAGTTACACAACTGTCAGGATATAAGTCTTGGTGAAATTTCAGTTGCTAATTTGTAATTCTGTGCAGAATCAGATGTGCACATCCATTTGCGTTGTTGGACATAAATGTAATCTCCCCCCCCAAAACGGTTCTTTGTGACATCTTTCCAATTTTAATTGATATCACAGCAATCTAAGAAAGACCACAGTGAATCAGCAGTGTTGACAATGTGCCAGGGTGTTTAGAAAATAGGCATAGCTAGGGAAGAAGAACATGTCAAAATACATTTTGAACATATTGGAATATGTTATGAAATAAAATGTGTTTACCTTTTTGAATGACGGTGTTGGGTAGTGCTGGCGAGGCTGAGGAGGAGGAGGGGGTGGTGATGGAACCCTCGAACCGGACCAAGTTCCCATTATGTTATGCAAGGTGCAAATACGCAGCCAAGCAATATGACACTATATGACAAATCACTTCTCTAATTCCTTGGACTTGCCAAACAAATTAACTTCAGCAGATCTACTCTGGTGGTAGCGGTGGTGGGAACATTAGTTGTAGTCAAAATGCTGGTGGCTGCTTAAGTTCTGCCATCACATAGTTTAGCCAGGCTTAGACAAGTTTAGACATCCAAGTGCTAAAAATATGGGAAGATAGTAACATCTGCTCTAAAGCAAAACACTCACTGATGTTACCACTGGTGGCAATGAACTAAGACATTTGGTGCGGCAAGAGAAAAAGCATTCTAGGTCTACATTTAAACATCTGAATGCAGAAATAAAGCGAGCCCATCCCGAAAAGTCCCACAAACTGATGAAAGGAATGATGCCCTGAAATGCTTTCCGAAGAAACACAGTTATACCATTACTGAGTGCATTCTCCTCACAAAAGGTATCCTCAAAAACATCTGAAGCATCACAGCTATTAAGCAAGTTGCTTGACTGTAGGAATGAAACGTTCTACTGATATTCTCCTCATCTATATTTACCATCAAAGCCAAAACAGAATGAACAAGTTCATAAAATTCTTCTGTTTCAGTCTCTTTAAATAATTAGCAATGTCAGCCATTTTATTGCCCAGATGACATTTTTTTTCTTTCTTTTAGACTGAGTAAACAATACAAATTAAGACCTTCTCCTATTTTCTGCAACTTTCCTGCAGCTTCCTCGTGCATTCATGGGCATAATTTGTCTAGACCGAGTCTGGTACTGAAAGCTCCTAACCTTTTAATAAACTTTTGTCTTGTTATCTTCCCCGCTTCCTAATTCATCATCTGTCATATTCTGTAATCTGATCCGGATTTGGAGGCACAAACACACTGGGATACATACACTGTCTAACCAGTTGAAAATAGATATGCTAAAAAAACCCCACTATTTCTGTAAACAGCGATACATGCTATTACTTCTCACTGTCGCATTGTCACAGCTATGCTACAGCCATTGTCATTTTTGCTTGCTATTCTATTTATACAGCTAATGGGAATTATTGTATTTAAAAATATTGTGACATTCACATCCGTTTCTAGTATTTTTCAAGTGATTTTCTCCCCTGTGCAACGCACAGTATCCTGACAGGGCACCACGGGGCTCGGCCAGACGCGCAGCAGCAGCCAAACCTGCAGCAGTTTGCTCCTCTCCTCGCTCCCCTTTCTGCCCACCACGCGACGGCAGAACCACGTGGCGGCCGGGCCGCGATGGGGACGAGGACCAGGACAAGGACAAGGACAAGGACAAGGACGAGGACGAGGTGGGCGCAACGGGCAGCGCGGGGCGCCCTGGCCGCTCAACGTGCTGGGCCGCTGGCGCTCTGGGCGGCCCGGCTCGGAAAGCCGCCTCTCGCTCCCCGCTGGCTCCAGCGCTTGCCATGCTGAGGGCTCCGGTGCCTCCGGCTGTGGGATAGCGCGGGGGCTACGTGGCGCACAAGCTCGGCTAGCGACGTTTCCAAGCGCTGTGCCGCACATCTCCGTAACTGCAGAAGTCCGACCGGGATGTCGGCAGCTTCTTTCCACCCAGCTGGGTATGCAGAAGGTGAATCTCGCTCTTACAGTACCAGACATGCTACGTACCAACTGTTGTTTTCCTGGGAATGAAAATTGAGTGTGCACCTCCTCACAGACTCAGGGAAAAATCCCTGTGTGAACAATGAAAGAAAAAATACCACTTTGATCTGAGGCTGGCCCACACAGGGACTGAAAGATGACTCTGAGCAGCCAACAGAGAGAAGGAAGAGTGGGTCCATCCTCAACGCCAGACCTATGGCCAGGGTGCTCCACAAAACTCACATTCACACATGTGAAAATCCTGAGTGCTCCACTTATTTCACTGAATTTAAATTTGGGCACGTATCATTGAAACCTGGGACCAAACGGGACCATTATCTGTATGACGGTGACTATGGCTCTAGGCTCCAGGTGTCAGCGGCCAACCTGCCCTGTCTCTGACC
This sequence comes from Rhynchotus rufescens, assembly GCA_032273925.1. Lineage (NCBI taxonomy): Eukaryota > Metazoa > Chordata > Aves > Tinamiformes > Tinamidae > Rhynchotus > Rhynchotus rufescens. The sequence continues at coordinate 6,368 of JAVCKT010035806.1, read as the reverse complement.
CAGCACTCAGGGCATTTAAATACTGAAGTACAAATAACTCAAGCAACCAATGGTATAATTACTCTAGATAACTTAAAAATGTTGCCTTCCCCCTTAGAGCAGCCTGAAAAGAGGATGATTTGTCGGTTAAATTTTAATGGCACAATCAAAGAGTAGTTAATTCCCCAGCATGAGGCGCCCGGCGTGGGCAATTGCAGGGTTAGGACTGTTCAGTCTCTGCGCTGACCCGACGGGCCGCAAGTCCCTCGACGGCTCGCAGTGTTTGTTAAATTGGCTACAGTCTCTACGTGGATATACCCTATTAGCCAAAAATAATAGAGGGTTTCGTTGCCAATTTTAATGTTCATATGTTGCAATCAGCGGGGTTTTTTTTCCTTTTTATATCAGTGTTTCGGAGGTTAATCTCCGTTATCATCCTCTTAAACTCACTCTTATTCTTATCAGTTATATTTAGTGGCAGATTGCAAGCTTTCCTTATTATCTTGTTAAATCAGTAGGTGAAAGCTTTTCAAGGCATTTCTTTTTAAACATCTTTTATTAATGTTAATATGCCAGATGGGACAAATTAAAATGGTTCTGTTCTTCATGCTGCCACTACCCACAATTTTACCACATCATTTGCTGGTTAAGGAAGCATATGAAAATGATAGGTACAGAACTCCTGTAATAAAAGTTCAGAAAATGATAGCGTGCCCTCTCTAGAAATTTTTTTTTTTTTTTAATTTTCCCCGTTAGATGTATATACACACACACACACACACACACACACACACACATATATATAAAAGATCTCTGCCATGCCTGCGCATAAAACAACTTTGATTTTACCAGAGCTGAGATGTCCAAAATTGTTTTGGTCAGAGCGTTTGGCCTTGTACCCCCTCTGTGCTCCCATTGGAGTCAGCAGAAAGCTTAGGTGTCTCTAATGTATGATTAAATTTCCTCGCAGGGCAGCCTTGGTGAATTTGCTTGTTTTGGGGGCTGAAACTCTTTGTGACGTGTTTTTTGATATTCAATCTCTAACGAAAGTGTTTACAGAAATGCTCGTAGCATTTTTAATGATGGTGATTATGGGACCATTTATTCCTACACACAAAATCAGCTCACTAGCTCACTCATAGTGAGATTTTACTGTTTTTCCTTCTGCTAAATGCCCTTCCACTGTGAACAGGCCTGCTCTAGGATTTCAGTGAGACTACTTTTACCATAAGGGATCATTTATCCCAACAATGGAGCGGTCAAGTGCTTATATTTATGATTTTCACTATAGTTACTTCTTCCTCCTTTTTTCTTTTTTTTATTAAGTACTACTCGGAACAGTGGCTTCCTTAGTTTGCATGGAGAGCTCAGGAATTGCTTTATGCTTTAAATGGTAACATCCGCTATAAGACCACAAAACTGGGTCTGGATACAGTCAAATCCATGTGATACAGATGTTTGAGTATTCCCTGTCAATAGTCAATTCATGATATTTCCTGCACTTGATCAAATTTTGCTTAGACAGAGACTGGTAAGTTGAGGAGACAACACTTTAAATGAACATATGCAAAAACCACAGAGCAAAGAGCTCTTTCTGTGAACGGAGTGTGGATAGTGTCTAGGGATTAAACAGTCATCTAATTTTACCATAAATCTACTTCTAATATTAAAAACAACTCAGCCTCTTTATCTCTTGGTACCAGCTAGAAGGATTTTACTTTTCTCTATCCACTGCTACTTCAGGCTGCATACTGAATCTGATGTGCATGAAAATCACTTAGCATGAATATAATAGAAAATTAAAGTACTGCTGAATTATACTTAGCTGCTCAAATTCAAGAAGGCAATGTTAAGATTTGCCCATTTAAAACTTATCTGCATATTATAAATTGCTGTAAACAATTTATATTTTTATAACAAAACATAGTGTTGTTTAACTTATGTCCTGGCAATTTTAGGGCTGTTTTCTCCTCTAGTCTTTTTTGTAAGCAACATTATCAAAAACAAAAACTGCCACACTTGTTTTTCCTGGAAATAAACAATATATATATGTATATGTGTATGTGCATGCGTGCGTGCACATTTGCATATGCATGCATGTACACATAATTTTATATATATATAAATATGTATCTATATGCATCATCTTCCTTTTGAGTGGTGAGGATTGTGACTAAACAGAGGGAACAAATCAAAGTTGAGGAAAGCCACATACAGAACAGCATGACTGGAGTTTTGAATATGGAAGATAGTGATTGTGCAAGATTCTGCATAGGCTTCGCATTTGCCGTTAGGGCTGGAGACTGAAGTATGGAGAGCTGGCTAGAAAATGAAAAGGTCCAGCCCTGGGAATGTCATCTATACTCACTGCGATGGCACCTGCCAGAAGACACAGAGGCCTTCTCTGTCTTACACGATGGAAGAAGAACTAACAAGGAGATACCCACTTAGCCAGGTTAACCCAGCGAATGGTTGCAGAGCACAGCACATACCATGCACAGCATATACCATGAAGAAGTAAGAGAACAAAAAAATAGAACGGCTATGAATAAAATAAAATAAAATAAAATAAAATAAAATAAAATAAAATAAAATAAAATAAAATAAAATAAAATAAAATAAAATAAGTTAGTTGTGGTAAATACATTTCCAAGAAAGAAAAACAAATGTCTCAATTTATTACCCAATAAAGTAAATTTATTGGGCTTTAAAAAAGGCTAAAGACTCTTAACTTTGACAAAACAACTAATACATGGTCTGTAACTATATCTCTATAATAGTCACTGCAGAAAAAAATAGCACCAAAATTAGTTCATTTTTGGTGAACCAATTCAGTTTAAAATGGCAAAAAGAAAAACAGACTGCAGATTACTTAGATAAATTTCTTAGACTGTAAATTACTTAGATAAATTCTATGCTTTCTAACTGCCTGGTGCTAGAAAACCTTATTTGGTGTTAAAAGAGTAGATTGAGCAAGTCTGAGTTGTCTAAGGTTATTTTTGAAAGCTCATGAGATTCCAGATGGTAAAGAGAAAACATATTATTTTATCTTTAAAAAGAGGAAAAAAGATTTGCAGAATTAATTTCAATTTCTTAAGAGGCATATGAATATTTATCAAAATTATTTATAAGCACAAGGAAAATGGAGTTGAAGTATACACACACACACACGTATGTCTATATATATTGTTCTAGGAAAAATATGAATGGACAAAAGTAGTAGATATCATTAAATTTGCTTAAGTTAAAATTTACTGTCTATTTTAGTAATGTTAATGCTATTAACTAATTAATGTAGTGATGTGACAAAATACCCTGCTGCAGGATGTAAACACGGTTTATTAATCCTTTAGGTTAGATCAGCATCACAGAACCCTCACATGGAGCTCTGCAGCTTTTTTAGGGCATTGGGTAAGACATGACTTAACTGGAAGAAGAAACAATAAGTATGTCTGAAAGGCAAGAGAAGATTTAATGAATTTGATTTACCCTACGACTATAAGGAAAGTGGATAAAAGACTGATGGAAAGAGATGGATTGAAAGACCTTCCCACCACAGCAAGGAGTCAGGCCAACTATTTTAAAACAAACTTTTAAAATAAGATTCTGCCAATAAGAAAAGTTAAGCTTTGGATTCGCTTCCCAGGAGGTACTGCTGCAAATCTTTTTAAGACTGGTAAGGCAGACATCTGCTTGGAATGTCATAGGCATATTTTAGTTTGCCATCTTATCCTCTTGAGATCCTTTAAGACTGCGACTACATGACTTAAATCTAATGCAACACATGTCCTCATGGAAAATGTATAGGTGAAATCAAACTAGTATTCAAGGCATAAGAAAAACCTACAGACGATTAATAAAGAGAGATATATGAAATTACCAATAAAAAAGAGTAAATTTGGCAAAAGAGATGCCCTATTTCTCATTTCTCAGTTCTAATCTTCAAGGAAGAATATAAGTATATATGTAATAACAGCATGTTTGCTTTTCTGCTTCATGGGAGAAGTTAACTTACTCTTCCTCTACATCCATATTCTATTCTACTATAACTGAGCACCTTTCTAAAAATGTTTAATGTAATTACTACTTAAACATCAGTAGATATTCTTTGGATCAAGAAGTTTAGAAGCATTTCTTGATTGCCTTAGATCCTTACAACCTTGGAATAAAAAACTGTTTAACTATTTTCTAGTACAGAAAATAACATAAGGCATAACATTTATAAGGTAACAAATATCCTCTAATACCTTTGTTGTTATCCATTCCTCCAACAGCATAAAGTGTCCCAACTGTAGATTTTCTAGGTTTTGTTCTTGGACTTTGCATCATAGTTCTTCTTTCTGGCAAGAGATGATATTTCATGGCTTCCAAAATAAGTTTCTGGCATTCCAGGTCATCTTTAAAAAGTGCATGGTTTTCTAGGTCAGCTAGTATCTGTGAATGAAATGACCATGAACAAAAATGATGAAAAGCAGTATCGTAAGCTGACAGATCACAAACATTATGTCATATCACTTTATTGTAGAAAACATTTTTTGCATTTTTTCCTTGCTTAAAAATGTCAGGCTGTAGTATAAAATAGAACATTTATTTCCTTCAGTTATTTCAGTAAGAAACTTACGGTAGTCTCTAGAAATGGTGAAATAGTGAATATAACTGTTGTCTTTTATCAGTATCAACCAAATATTTATTCCTTTAATAAAGGAAAAAATTTTCAAAATGATGCTATAAAAGGATAATTTTAAAGAGGATAAGAAAACTAGTAGGAACAGCAACAGTAACAGCAAGACAATCAAATAGTTCCAGCTTTCTTTCCTTTTAGCTTACAGCATTTGATCTGCCTTGCTGAATTCTACAGAACTTCAAGCTGATTTTTTTCCACAAATTAATCTTGCATAGCCCCAAAATTTTGTACCTGAGTGGAAATGGCCAATTCAAAGTGTACTATTTTAGGCTTGATAGCTATTAAATTTTTTTCCCCTCTGGATACATCATTTATTATTTATCTACATTAAAATGATAATAGAAATGGAAGAAACAAATGCAGTAATTCCAAATATATTAAATGCTATTCATGTCTTGCATATTGCAAACTAGATAATCACGTTTAAGTGTGTACAAGAGGTATGTGTCAATGAGAAAAGATCAGTATATGAGTTATAGCTATTGTGCTAATAATAACTATGGAGTTTCCTCCATGAAGGACAATTTAATTTTCTACTGGCCTTTAATTTTGGTACTTGTAATCTACAGGATATATGCCAAAATGTCTTTTATTGTAGAAAGCTTGATTCTGTTACTAATTAGTAAAGTAAGCTCTTTAAGTTGATCCAAAGAGAAGATTAGGTATTACAGTGAAAGATAGTGTAATTTATTATATTCAATTGTCATACAAATTCAGAGAAACTATATATACTTTAGCTGAAGAAGTGAGAGATTCTGGCTTTTTGTTGTTGGTGGTTGGTTGGTTGGTTGGTTATTTCTTCCTTTTGAAGAATGATTCCTGAAATCATTACGCTATGAGATCTTCTTCGGGTAATCATTAACAAGAAAACTGTGGATCAATTAAGTTCAGTCCAGCTTCCAGACAAAAGGGCAAAATCCAGTTGACACTTCTAAAACATGAGTTTCAAGTTATTAAAATTTCTAGTTTTAACCAGGTCTTTTGGGATTTGAAAACCACTGGCACATTTTAAATGCCAGTACACTTCATGTTTGGCTCTCACCATCTTCTTGGATATGCTAGTTGAGACAGAAAATAATAATGGGATGAAAGATAGGTAAAGGAATTAAAATGTGAAACAGAAGTTATGTTCCTTGACAGCAGTGTTTGTAAAAAGGGTCACTGGGCGTAGCTTGATATACATGTTTGCAAATAGATCACACAAGGCCACAAAGAATCCAATAATCATGAAAGTAAAGATAAGTGTCTGGCAGGAGAAGATATATACATATAAAGGATCTAAAAATACATGATTTCTAGCTTTCTAGCTCATCCTCGTAGGTGACGGCTCTAGAGCGGAGGCTCGCGCCGTGAGACCTACCCGAGAGGAGCTAAACCAGCGGCCCCAAGCCGCGTAGTGCAGCGCACGCACCCGAGCAGGGCGAGCGAGGCACCCCCAGCCCCAGGCGGCCTAGGCTCAGCGGGGGCGGAGTCGGCAGGGTAAGGCGGCCCGAGCCCCCGCCTACAAGAGCCGCCCCCAGGGAGCGCGAGCGACCAGGAGCGCGGCGAACAGAGCGGGCAAACAGAGCGTGGCGCCGCAGTAGGGCGTGGCGCGGCAGTTAGCGCGGCAGTTCGCGCAGGCAGGGCGGGCAGGCAGGGCGGCAGCGAGCAGTTGCTCGGCACACCCACCATGGTAACGACCCGCCGGAGGGCTGCGTTAGCACCC
>JAVCKT010035805.1:0-27270 GCA_032273925.1 Rhynchotus rufescens | reverse complement strand
CCCCGGAGCGGCGCTGCCCCGGGAGCGGAGCCCGGCCCGCGCTGCCCCGGAGCGGCGCTGCCCCGGGAGCGGAGCCCGGCCCGCACTGCCCCGCGGAAGGCGGCCCGGGCGCCGCGTGCCCCGCGCGGAGCTGGCGGCCGCCCCGGCTGCAAGTCGGGACTTGCCGGCGCGAGCGGCGCCGCCGGTGCCCGCAGCCGGGCGCCTCTCGCCGGGAGCGGCGGCCGCGCTCGGTTCGGCCGCGCTCCGTGTCGGCTGCTCTCGCTCCGCTGCTTTCTGGCGGGGCTGTGGGCAGCAGGTTTGCGCCCCACGGTGCGCGCCGGGCTGTGAGCCCTGCCGGCCCCGTGCCCGCGCTGGGCCCGCGCGCTCGCTCTGCAGCGGCGCCTTCCCGAGCCTCGCCGCCCTTCCCGAGCCTCGCCGCCCTTCCCGAGCCTCGCCGCCCTTGCCGAGCCTCGCCGCCCTTGCCGGGGCTCCCGCCAGCCGCCCGCGTTCCCACCGTCCAGCTGGCACTTCCCAAGGCTCAGTGACGGAGCAGTTGGGAAAGCCGGGGTCACTCTGCTGCTTAAATCCCAGGAGCAGGAATAGTTGCAAAGCTCTGGGTTAACAGGGTCGCTGCGTGGCAGTATCTTAGCTTTCTGCCGGGGGTGTGAGGCTGAATGCTTTAAGGACTCTGGCCTGAAACTGCAAGTCTGCAGGAGGCTCCTTGTTTTCCCACCTGTAGCATGTGCGGGTCGGGAGAGCCGCAGGGACCGGCAGAGCTTGGAAGCGCCGGCAAAACGCAGGCCTGATCCCAGCGCCCTGGGCCGGCAGCGACCGCCTCGGCAGAGCCCCTGCAGGGATTGCTGCCCTAACTGGCCTGCACAGCGTTCTATATATTCCTTGCAGGCATTACTGATAGGGCAAAACGTAAATGAACAGTTTCGTATTTTGCTCAGACTTAAGTGTTTGCCACTTAAAGTGTTTAAACCCCTCAGTCTCCAGCTTTCATTCAGTTCACTGTGAAAATAAAATAATCCCCCTCCTGAAGTACCCAGATTACTCAGGCTTAGGCACTCGTGCTGTAGTGCTGGTGCCTGTATAATCTCAAAGAAAAGTAGGAGAGAAGTTCTCCAAAATCCTTGTGTTCGGACAGGATGTTGCTCATGTCTAAGCAAGGGAGGCAGAGCAGAGCTTGGAGTCTTGCTGTCTCTAGTGCTATTCTTAAATCAGATTAAGAAAGTTAGGAAACGATTTTAACTTCCGGAGAGTTTGGCAGAGATTAGAGGATGTTTAGTTTGGAGGAATTCGTGGAATTGTGTTTTATGCAGTTAGGCTTTGTGATATGCTTAAGGGATCTTTTACTGAAAAAAAGACTTCACTTTCTGCAGTATCTCTCATAGATTGAGATCCCTGTCCCTTTTCTGGTTAGAAAAGGCAATATTTAGCCACATTACAAATAAAGAAATAAATGTGCTGCTGCAGGAATCTCGGTTGAAATCTTCGGGGACTATGGGCCGTATTGGAATACAAAGGATGACTGAGATCTAGAAATGGTTGGTCAAAGATCTTGAAAGCAAATGAGCAGTTTTGCCAAATAAGGAAACTTGGCACATTCTGCAGTGTATTTTAAGATAGCACCAGGGTAGTGTGCTACTACTTTATTGGCAATATGTTGGCAGAATGCCTTCCTCAAGGAAGCACTGAATCCTGCTTTAGAGCCATCCAGGGAAGTGAAAGGAGTGAGTTACATAGTTGTTTCCTTTAATAAATTGTAAAATATATGTTTATATTTTATAATATATTTATAGCATAAAGGAGTAGAATATTGAAAACATCTTGGGTACGCGTGAAGGTGCACAAGATGAGTGATGCAGGTCTTAGTTTTACAGGCAGGCACTAAGGAAACCATGAGCGGCTTTACAATGTATGTAAGGCAGTCCTTGCCTCCTGCTTTACAATGTGTGTGCAGGAAGGAACAAATTCCCTGGTTTGCAGCCTTCCTTATGCCCACCAAACTTGCCAGGACACTGAGCTTTTAGTACTGTGTCGAGCTGAGCTTGCTGTGGCACCAAGTGCTGTGAGTACTTGGCGTAGTAAATGCTACCAAATGCATCCTTGGTCTCTTGGCTTCTGGGGTGAAATGAACAGCCTCTGATGTCCAGCAGAAATGAGTTAGGAGGAGAAAGTTCTGCAGAGAAGATGGTTATGAGCTCATGCCAATCATTAGAAATAAAATGGAAGGAGGAGAGAATTCTTTATCTTCCTCTCAAGTAATTGAGCTATCCAGCAAACAACTCGGTTTCTTCTTCTCAGTTTCGACTTCTTCAAATATTCATCAGTCACAGTTACTGAAATGCCACATTTTTATTTCTTAAGCAACAAAAACAGCTGATGAGGTGCTTCTTAATGCTAGACTACAGTAATGATTAAAAATTCAATATTATGTTACTAAGGAATGATAGGACTGATTATAAACTTTGAGTACGCTGTATTTCTTCTCTCAAAGGGAGTTGCTGTAGTGGCTCTATTCAAGCCCCAGGCGAGCAACCCTATGACATGGGACCTGTCTCCTGAATACACTGATGTAAGATCTAAAAAGTGCTTCGGGCTGGTGGAAAGAAGCACTTACGTTGTGTAAAAGTACAAGAATATAAAGTTTAGTTAAGTACAAGGGTTTCTTTCTTAACTATTGGTGTAAACTCAGAGTGTTAAGCATCTTTTAAAACATAGTGACAAGTTAATGACTATGTATGTAGTTGTCACATGCAGTAGTTACTCTAAACAGTTGTTTTTTCAAGCATAACAGAGGGATTGATCTGCCTAATTGAGGATTAACTGCCTTGCATCCAAAAACAAGGAGTAATATTTAAACAGGTTTGTTTTCTCATCTAGAAGAGAAAGACTGTATGTCTGCCTTAGGCTGTCATTAATCATAGCTCTCTGTATAAAGAGTATGCTGTGTAAATCTCAACTTTCTCTGGAAAAAAAGAAAACAAAGGAATCTTGAAAAATCTAGGTTAAACCAATGAATCATCTTTAAAATGTATTACTGTATTGTATGCCTGGGGCCATAGTGTTTCCAGGTGATACTTATCGATAAATCGGAAGGCTGTTAAAGGAATCAGTGACAGCTCCTGCAGGTGCTTGTGTATTCCCTGGGATTGCATGCGTGCTCAGGAATCAGTGAGTTCTCAAACATCAGGCAGGACACAACAGGAAGGTCCTCGCTTTTGTTTAGTAAGCCTCTTGTGTGTATATTGCATCGTATTAGAGTTAGGGTTAGTTTTCTGTGAAATGTTAGCATAGCCTCCTGTTTTGTGTTAGCAGACTTCAGAAGCCAAATCATTCACTTGTTTATATGGATAATTTGGTTGTTGGTGAATTCCCGGGTGAATGATAACTTTAAAAGGTTGACAGCACTTCAGAAGTTTTGAATCCAGACAGTAAAGGCCAGGAATATTTGTTACTGATGTATTTGTCTCCTCCCTTGGTCTTGCATTCCCTCTGCCATCTCCAATGTGACTGTCTGTCACCAGCAGTCCCCACTTTCCTGTCTAATCTGTGGTCTGGCCGTGGTGCATACGCTCTTGTGAGTGAGGAACGTTGCTCACGTGAATCATTCTGCTGCCATGTTCACTGCAGGTTGGCTGTCCAGGTGCACTCGAGCTTGCAGGGTTGAGGACCTGAATTAGGAGGTCTCTGGGTTTGGAAGTTTTCCCATTTCGTTTGTTGATGTGATGCCTGTGGTTGAGGTGCTGTGTCCACAGCGTTACCTTGGAGTAACTGCTCCAAGGAGAGGCACAAACCCTGTTTTATTTCTGAAGACCAGGGAGTTAATGGTGCTGACAAAGCAGCAGAACGTTAAAACTGCTTTCATTATGCTCCTGATCTGCAGGACCCACCAATTCCCTTTCTCTTGAGATCTCTTTAGAGGAAAATGTGTGCAGGGCAGTATAAATGATGACTCTAGTCTTAAATGGATATGTAGAAGATGACGGGAAGTCTAATGACAAGTAGAAACAAGAACAAAAGGTCAGAGGAAGAGGTTAGGCACTTGTATCGCTGAAGAAGCTGGGAGAGGCTACTGGAAGAATAGACCTTATATCATGTCACACGGATAAATCTTATCCTGACTGGGAAAGCTGGGAAAGGAGAATATTTGTTCCCTAGGGAACAGCCCCGTGGAGTGTTTGTCAGCCAGATGTAGCTTTGAAGCTTCCTCTCTCAAAAATGTGGTGCCTTCAATAAACACCTTGAATGGTTCAGTGTTTTGTCAGCTGTTGTCTGTGGCATTAAGCAGGCCAATTTTATTAAAAAGGCTCTATGTTGTCTTATTCAGTATCTAAAACCAGATTTTTATGTCTTTTTCTCACATTTGGAGAACAGCTGCAACCAAGTAGTGGTAGAAGTTTCTAGTCAAGTGATACCTCAGAATTTTAATTATGTCAGCTACATGTACCACAGAGCTGGGGGGAAAGTCACATTTTTGGTTGTTAGTCCACAGCAGGGAGCAGATTAAAGTTTTTTTTCTAGCAGGTGATGCCAGGTGTATTGCAGGTGCTCCAAGCTGATGGATACCACCTTGAAAAGCCTCCTAACACCCACTTTAATTTCATACTATGGCTCGAGCAGTGCAGTTAGAGGTGCAATTTTCAGCAGCACACCAAAATCTTTGTGCCTGTTTTGCTTTATTTAAACCAGTCCCTGTTTCAGGTTTGCTAATAATTTTACCTGCATTAGTTGCATGTACAGTAACTCAGTAACTTTCGCTGCTAAGTAAAGCTAGCCTGTCTAAGCTGGTGCCAGTCTGTAGCTGTGAGCCCCAAACGATCGTGTGGAAAAGCTGTGGAAAGTTCTGCAGGATCCCACACGTTCTGCAATCCATCTAAGAGCTTAAAGCTTTTTGATCTTGTACCACTATAAGGAAACCCCAAATTAGTCATTTAGGTGATAGTGTTTCTGAAAATTTGCTACAGGCGTAAGCTGTATCGCCTTGAAATCTGTGAGAAGGACGTTCTGTTCCTCTGGCAGCAAATATGGAACGATCTCTTAAAACTGCCGAATCCAGTCTTGGCACGTGCTGCAAAATCGCACATATTGTTACCAGGATAAATTACTGTGTGCTTACCCTTCGTTGTAACATGCAAACAGAACTGAGTCACTCGGAAAAAGACCTTTGTTGCGGCCAGGTTTTTCCACACGCTCGCGCAGGACCCTGCTGTGTGCGGCCGAGGGGCAGCTCGGCGTTCCCGGCATGTGCTCGGCCTTCCCGACGGGCAGCTCGGCATTCCCGATATGTACTTGGCGTTCCTGCAGGCAGCTCAGCGTTGCTGCCACACGCTCGGCGTTCCCGATGGGCAGCTTGGTGTTCCCGCCGCACACTCGGCATTCCCGCGCTCCCGACGCGCGTTCCCTGCGCTCCGCGTGCTCCGTGTCGGGGAGCTCGGCGACGCGCGGGCGCTTCCCGACGCTCCTCGCGAGCCGCTCGGGAGGCGTCGGGGCGGCCACCAAGGGACATGAAGAGGCGGCCACGTCCTTTCAGCCGCCTCCCTGTTTCCCAGCTGCTCCTAAGAGCTCGTGCGAATTATTCCATGTTTCCGTAGCCCACTGCAGTGTCACTTTTTACACTTTCTTTTACCCCTTATGCTAGTGAAATGTAGTATCTTTCTTAATGTATTTTTATTACAACAGGCTCTTGCTTTAGGGTGTCTAGACATTGGTTTAAATGTTTGAAAAGTTCACGGAACACATGTATTAATTAAAGCTTTTCTCTTTACAGATTTTGCTGTGGTATATTTTGTCATTATGAGATGTCGTCTACCAGTGCTTCATTTGTGCAAATTAGATTTGATGACTTGCAGTTTTTTGAGAACTGCGGCGGAGGGAGTTTTGGGAGCGTCTATCGAGCCCGATGGATTTCTCAGGACAAGGAGGTGGCCGTAAAAAAACTGCTCAAAATAGAAAAAGAGGTAAGAGCTTACTAATAATTTGTGATGTAAAAGGAAGGACGTAAAAATTTTTCTAATGTTTTCCATGCTCCAGTTAATTGAAGCGGCCTACCGTGGTTTTTTGTTTAATTACAAAAATCTGTAACTGAATGTTGTTACAGTAAAGATCTGCTGAGTGGCTCCAACTGAGCGTTTCTCTGTTTTAAAAGGTTATTGCCTTCCTGTTTCTTTATTATCCTCCTCCTACCTTGTGTATCAGCTCCTCTCCATAATGAATCCTGAGGAAGAGCCATGGAGCTAAGGGTTTCCCTTTGAAACCAGTGGGCATGTTGCTAATAGGAGCATGAAATGTTTGCTCTCTTTGGCCACTTCCATTCTGCATTGTTGCATCTAGTCTATCGAGTCCTGTGGTTCGCCTCCCTGTGTTCATCACAGGCACAGTATGTTCAGGTAGGTTGGGTTCCATCCTCACCCGCTGCGGGAGGTTTTGATCTGGGCTTCCAGCAGCTCTGAGTCAGTTGCAGTTCCACTTTTGCTTGGTGTCATCTTGCAGAGAGGTTTCAGGACAACCATTCAACCAGTCATCGGTTCTAGTGGCTTCCTGCACGTGTGGAAAGATAGATGGGCCCTTAGCAATGCTGTGGGAAAAGGCACAATGACCATTTACTCAAACAGCCGTAAGAAGTTTATCTAGAAAAGCTCTTGACTCTCAGCTTTGTAGAGTCCCAACAGAGATACAGTGTCCCCACAGAGCCAGTCTGTGTGCGCATCACCTCAGCAGCAAGGACACACTCATGTAGCAGTGGAGGACAGTTTCTGGCCCACTGCAGCCTTTTGAAAGAATGGTGACAAACTGGAAGGGCAACAAAAGTACATGCTCCTTTTGTGCAATATCCTCGAAACATCTTAGGAATATAGTTACAAGCTGAAAAGCAACAACAACAACAAAAATCTAAGGATAATGTGCTTAGAAAGTTCCCAGACACCAAGATTCTTCTGCTGTTGCAGTATCTGAGGGAGTATGATTGAGTGCATCATGCTCAGTGATGTAAGTGTCTTTAGTTAAGATTAAGGAAGTTGGTGTCTAAATAACGTGGAAGGTTCTTGGGCTGCCTGTTGGGGCTGATGGAAGATGGGCATACCAGACCAGTGTCAATTTGAGCACTGGGGCAACTGACGTTGGGCTGTTGGTGAAGACCTCGCTGGGCTGTTTTTGCAAGAATGTGGACAGACTGGAGGGGCAGCGCCCAGGATTTGTAGAACATGTTCCAGGAGGAGACAGTGTGATGTGCAAGGCAGCTGAGGGAAGGCAGCATGTTTCTTCCTGTACACAATTGTTCATTTGCAACCAGACTGGTCTTCATTTGCATTTTAAATTTAAGAAGGTGAGTTGTGGTAGGGAATGGCTTAGTGTGAGCACCTTCTGAAAGTTTTCTGGGGAGCCAGCGTAGAGGCGCAAGGTAATGTCTTCAGGAAGACTAGCAAGATTAGCTCGAACTTGTCTATCAGATGAGGCAAGTATGAATCAAAATGTAATGAATCAAAAATTAATATAAGCTTGTTTGCAAACATTACATTTTCATATGGGAAAATGCTGGCCTCATTTCATCTAATGTTAGAAAATTATTACAGAAATAATGTTTGGGATCTGAAGCCAGACAAATTAGAATGGGAAATAAAACACAAATTATAAGAAGTGAGAATGAGTAACACTTGGAACGAGCTGCAGAGGGAAGGAGTGAAGATGGAGAATTTGTTCCATCTCTCCGTATCTTCACCCTGAGATGAGACATCTTCTTGGACCATTGACTTGTTGAGCTCAACAGAGTAGCTTGCTGAAATATAATGGCTTGTGATTTACTGGAGGTCGGCCTAAATGGCCCAAAGGTCTTCTCTGACCTTAATGGCTGTAAGTCTGTTTACATATGCAGTATGCAGCATGTTTGTGGTTTATCTGTGATAATGACAGTAACAAATGTTTGTGACTTAACTGTCCCTGCAGTTGTGGTGAGGCAATGACTTTTCTGATAGCAATAGAAAAATAACTTGCTGTAACTGTATATGCCTGTGTTTGGTAGATATTTGGACAGTTTGCATTTAGTCCAGAAAACTGGTTATTACCTCTTCTGATCTCTTTGAAAGGAAGTGTCCCTTTTAACTCCGTGACTGATAATCTTTTGTTTCTGTTAACTGCTACCAGCAACCCAAAACATTGATTAGAGTGAAAACAAGAGAGCTGGGAGAAGCTCGCTCATAGGAATTTCATGCTAGCTGATTCCAAAGGCACAAGCCAAGTCAATGAGCTGCAGCATCGTTCTGCAAATGCATTGTATCTGGGATTCATTTTATTAACCAAACAACAATATCTTGATGGTTTGTTCTAGCCAAGTAGATATGTTCTGACATGAAAAATGGAACAATCCTAGTTCTGGCAAAGAGCAGCATATCGTACTGAAAGATACACTCATTTTTTTGAAAGGGTATATCCCAGGCAGCTTTCTACAAGGAGTCTTTATAAGTGTGGTAAATAGGAAGACCTCTGCAAAGCATTAACTTCTTTGGAGAGGCAGTAAAATCTGACTGTGCAGGAGGAGCTATGTGCTTGTGTGAATGAGTACAGCTAAATAGGTGCACTGAGAAGGACTATCCTGCAAGGCCTTGATTAGAACCTCAAATCTGAAAGTCCGGACAAGATTTTTACTGAATAAGCAAATCATATGAATATGTCTTGAGTGATCAAGGAAGAGCAGAAGGAAAATTAAACTGCAGCTTTGCCATCTAGTCTAAGCATGTTGGTAGTTTCTGGGTTTAAGTATGGAACAAGGGCAGTTATCTGATATTTTTGTGCATGATTGACTGGATAGGCCCAGATTGACTGGATTGTGCACGAATGACTGGATAGGCCCATAATTTGTCTGCCATTGAAACAGATGGGGAAAACTGGGTGCACAGGCCCAATTTGGATCCAGTTGGGTCCCAAGGCTCTGGAAGCTGCTGGCAGCTCTGCTGACCCCGTAGCCACCTGAGGGGAACGCTCCCGCCGGCTGTTGTGTGCCTTGCCCACGGCCCTGCTCGCTGAGGAGCGCCCGGCCCCTCAGCGGTGCGCACGCGTCGGGGCCCGTGGTGTTTGCCACTGCTCGCCCTTGACGCGAGGGCTTTTCATGCTGTTGCTCAGCAGCTCGTGTCTCACCAAGAGTGTGGCTCTTCTTGCAGTTAATGACTAGTAGGATTTTGCCTGAATTTTTAATTTCACTTTAATGTCAGTGCTCTATAGTAGTAGTCCTGTGATACATGGACTGATTCTTTGCTCTTGATGGACAGCAGCAATGGATCCAATTTGCTTCAGCTCTTAAAACCACCGAACCTTTGTATAGGATCATTTAGTTTTATGCATTAAAGCTGTCCTCCCATTCCTTTCAAGCACTGCTGGTGGTTTGTGCAAACGGCAGCTCGGTGGTGGGGAAAAGCCAGGGAAATGTAAGCAGAATCTTATTGGAAAGTGCTTCTGATGAATCAACAGCCACTTGTGAATAAAAAATGTTGAGTACTATTAACTTTATATGCTTTGTGCAGTCATGTCTGTAGAATGTGTCTGAGTTTTTATGAGACATAGGACATGTTTCTGCTGGTTTTGGTGCTGTGTTGGTGGAGGTCTAGCTACCATGGAAATTCCTTTCATGCTGTCAGGCATTCCTGCATGTGCTATCTATGCAGTAAGCTTTAGGGGATTGTTCAACTGCTTTATAAAACTTTTCATATGGAAAAGAGTACATCTTGCTCCTGTTTTTCCTTTGTGATGTGCTTTGGGCAGGGAGCACCCGAGTTGACACAGGTAGTGGTGTCCATAGCTCCCAGACCGGCCCAGTTAGCTCGGTCCTGTGTGTGTGCGTGGTGAGCCTCGCTTGTGCATTGAACAAGTGTGTGGTAATTTGAACGTGGGTCATGGGAGGAAGGACCGGGAATGACTTTCAGGAGTAACGAGGGGAAAAACAACACAGCAGAATAAAGCAAAGCAAACCGAACCGAAATTGATACTTCACCTAGACAGGGCTAAAAATAGGGGATGTTCTCTTTGCTCACAGTTTATAGCTGTTACGGGTGCTTCGGTGCCAGCCTTGAATGACTCTCTGTTCTGGGAACGGGCCATACAGAAGGGGAATTTTGATGCTTTTTTATTAAGTCTTTCCAGGAGCTTTGACTCCTTTCCCCCTTTTATTTCTGAATCGGGAAGTGTTTGAAGAGGTGCAGGATAATCTCTGTGGGGAACCCTCTAAGTGGGCTTGATTCTGGCTTGAGCAGAGGGAGGGACAAGCCCGGTGTTTCTCAACCCGTCATCCTGTGCTCCGTGCAGTTGGCTGGGGGACTGTGAAAGATGGCTGTGAGCATGTGGTATATAATGATATACAGGGGGTACAGCTCTGAATATGTGAGCTTTGCAAAGAGACCTGCACCTATATTTGAAATTTGCAAAGAGGTTTTTTTATAATCAATATCTGTAGACTTTGTGATCTCATGAGACCCCTTCCAGAGCCATGTTTATTGTAAGAAATATTGCTGAATCTTGTTAATGGCTGTAGGGAAAAAAAAATGCTGTATGTATTATGCCAAAGACGTGTCTTAAAGTGTCTTTGTTTTGGTTTTCCAGTGAGGATATTTCAAGTTTTTAGTTTGCTTGCTTTTCAGATTTTGGTTTAAAAATAAATAAAGGGGGGGTGGAGGAGAACTTAGAGCTTCTCCAGGTGCTCACAGTGGGGAACTTGATACGACTGCCAGGCTGTTGCTGTTGTACGAACGGCGCTGAATGCTCGGATGGCTGTGCTTGCTGTATCTCACAAAGAAAGTTGTTGTGGACATGACAGAGACCTCTACAACAAATCTCTGACTGGCCCTGCTTTTGAGGTTACCCTCCTCTTGGGTAGTCTCGCTTTCCTCAGGGTTTTTGTTTGTTTGAGGACTTCATTTTGAAAATCGGTGTTACATTTCAAGAAGATGTCCTTAGTGGATGTATGAGACATGACTGCGTGCTAAGTCTCAAGCAGAATTTGTGTTGCAACCAAAATGATATCAAAAATGTACAGGTATTTAGGAGATACCAGTCTAATGAAAGATGATATAAAACTGCCAGAATAAGTTCATTCTTGGGAAACACATGCCTTGTTTTCATTTAGTCTGCATTAAAAAGAGACTTTGTTCCTCTGCCTCAGCGCTCCCCAAGACTGTCTCAGAAACATAATCACCGAGGCACAGAAACACATTTGTCTGTTTTGCTACATTTTGCTGTAGTGGATTATTTACTTGTGTACTCACCATATTTATACCAAGTCTTTCATTAGATGAGTAACGTCTTTCAAAGTTGCTTCATGTAAATAACGAGCATTTGTAGTGCAAGTTGTGTAGCTTACTGAGATGTTTTAGACCAGCCTGGTTTGAGGCCCTCACTGGCTTGTATATACACTCCTAACTCTTTTAAATCCAGCTGATCCGGGCTTAATTTGATTGAGGAGCCAACTTCAGTGAAGCTGGCATGTCGGGGCTCAGCCTGGCAATCCAGGGCTTCAAAAGCTATTTTGGGTTAGTTGAGACATAGTGACCATCAGTGTTGTCATCTTAGCTTGTAATGAATGCAGAGCAGTTTCACAAGTGCCAGTGCATGTTGCTGAAGTCATTTTCAAGAAGTTATCCTACCCTTTTTTATGAGCTAAGACACCAGAGTTTGCGCTGAAGTCATAAAGGTTAAGAGCACATTTCCTTCTCTGACTGGGGAACAGCTGTGAGCAGGAACTTCATAAACAAACTTAATAAACAAGTGAATTACTAAAGTGCCATGTGCCAGGTTTTGTCTCTTGCATCTCTTTTCTGAAGTCTTTTAGCTGTGCATGATTCCCGTTAATGCAGGGTACAAACATGGTGCTTTCTGGATTTATTTTTGATTCTCCAGTATGAATTACCCTAACTGTGTCAGAGTGAAGCAAAGTTACCTGAGGTGCACTGCCACGCACTGCTGTAATTTGATTGATGCAGGGGCACTTTACTGTGGGTTTGATTCCTCATTTAGGAATATCTCTGCAAGATGTGAGATGATTTAAACTCATTATGTTTATAGTTGCTTTTTCAGAAAGTGCAACATCTGTAGGTGAACAAGCCTTAACACCAGCTTTCTGCAAGTTAAGCAGAAATGTGATTTAGAAGAGGGAGAAAATCTGTCCACAGTTATTTGAAAAACACTTTCTATTGCTTCTGCTACCCACAGGATGTCTTTATATATTCTTCTGTTTCATAATTAATTTGTGCTATCTATCATCTTAAATTTGTGCTGTCATTCTGCTACAAGCTTTTGATTAACAGTGGATTGCTGGAATTGCCATTGATACTTAGCCACAATTTTGTTTTTCTTTGCTCTGCTTTGTGTGTGTGTGTATAAATGTGTGTGTATATAATATATATGTGTGTATGTGTATAGATAGATATATGAAAAAATATTTCTCCGTTTTCTTTCTTCTTTTTGCATGGGCTCAGATACCAGATACTATTTGTGGTATAGATGCAGGGTTGCAATGCTTGTTTCTCCATGCCAAAACGCTTCACATCAACTTGCCGCTCTTTTATTTCCCCTCCCACGACATTTACTGACCCTGAGCTTCTGTAGAAGTGATCATCAGCAAACTGTATTTTTGGATATTTAAGCTGTCCTCAAGTTTTGCTGGAGAAGTCTCATAGATACAAATGAGGTCCCTTTCTCAGAGCCATTATTTTGGGCTCTTTGCAGACTCCTGCAGTTGAGAGCCATTTAAAATTAGCTTCATCTTTATAACTATGTAACTCTCTCTTTAGTTTCGAAAGAAAAGTTGTGGTTCTAAGAATAGTTTACAATATAGCCATAAGATTTGGATGCATAGTTATTCGTTGAGAGGACTCTGTTATGGAAAGAGCCCAGGAAAGAAATCCAGAAAACACTGTGTTGTGTGTATATAGGCTTACTTCCTATTTTTCTACATTACACTTGCCACTTGCATTTAGACTAGAAATCGGGTTACCAGCTGGAGAAGAAGCTGGAGGCTCAGACATATAACAGGGCCCATGACCTGACAAGGTACCAAACATCATCTGCAAAATTTCTGTTCACAGGTTTTTAGCTTGTAGCCAGCGTGAGTTAGCACCTGCCAGATTAAAATTTCGTCCAGTGTGGTGTAAATGAATGATACTAGACATCTGCTGAGAGCACACAGGCGTAGGAAGGTACCTTGTTGGGCACCACGTGGCAGGTGGGAGCTGCGGGGCACCCAGCACGTGGTGGCATCTGCCCCCAGTCCCTGTGTTTGGAGGGACAGAGGGGCCGGTCTGGATGCATGTGAGCAGCACTGGAGCTCGGTCCTGTTGAGGACAAAGGAATTTATGGAATATTTATACACAGTATTGCATGTGCAGTGGCAGATTCTTGTGCTTGATAGTAACAAAATTGTTATTCAGTCATGTAGATGTATTGCTTGAATCCGGTAGCAGGTGGAGCTTGCTGTAGTTGACTGCTCAAGCCGAGTTACGGGCCTGGGCTGCTGTTTGCATGGTCTGATCTGGGCCACGCGTCGCTTGGGCGCAGAGGCCGCTCTCCGTTCTGTGTCTTTGGAGCTGGGCACACGGAGCCACGTCTTTGGTTGGTACCTGCCATGTACATCACAGCTATGGGATGTTGAGCCTTAACAGAGCAGTAAAAACTGCCCTCCTTTTCCTGCCTTTCCCTTTATTTTTTGAGCAGCTGTGTGTGAGCTGTGTGAGGATCTGGGTCACAAGACTTTACTGAAAACAAAAGCGAAAAGAGAGGATCTGTTCCAAAGCCCAGAGAAGCACCAAAATAAACTGGGTTTTGATCCTCAGTTATGCCACTCAGACAGCAAAGGTTGTTTCACATTTACCTGTTGCCACTTACCAAGGTGTTGATAGCAAAAGTTTCCTTTTGAAGAGGTCTGTATAAACAGTTACACAGAAAGGCTGGGAGCTGTTTATGTTAGCTGGAGGCTGTGGAAGGGCCCGGAGCGGGGCTGCTCCGTTAACTCCTTAGCAGCCGCTGCTCGCTCGGCTTCCTGCGCTGCCACGGCCCGGCCTGGCTCAGCCCGGCCTGGCCCGGCCTGGCCCGCCTGAGAGGGCAGGTGAGGAGCTGCCGCTGTGACCTGGCTGCCCAGGCTGCCCGCGTTGGCGGCTGAACGTCCTGAACGGCCTAAGAATTGAGGAATCTTATTTGTGAACACATAGTTACCTGCTAGACTGTGATTTAGTAAATCCTGCTGTATAATTTGCTCTTTAAAGGAGCAGTCGCCACCGGGGAGCTGGATAACGAAGCATGCGGACTGCGCACATACCTGCTTTTAATAAAATAAAAAAAAATTAAAAGGTTTTGCACAAATCATCTGTGAGAAGCAGAGCATGAGTGGCAAGTAGATTGTTGATCTGGAAACTTGTTAAAAGTATCTAGTTGCAGCTGCACCCTTTAGTAAGTATTTGTCATTTTTCCAATAGCAAAGGTTTTTCTGTTCTCTGGAGGAAGCACAGAGGCAAATGAAATGGAGTGCTGGTTGCATGCAGCTAGAGGGAAATAAAGCACAGAGATATTTGTTCTCTGATCATATAATGCCCTTCATTTTAGTAATGCTAGATACGTTTGAGGCAGTCCTAGAAAAGAAAGATACTTAGGGCTTATAAAATCACATTCCTGTGTTTCCTGCCCCGAGGGAAGGACGCTGCAATGATGTGTCTTTGTTTGCTGAGATGCGTGTGCCGAGGTGCTGTGCTGAGTGCTTAGCAAAAGTCAGATAAAATCCAGAGCTGTTGAATGGCTCTTCCTTTTGGATGCTTTCTTGCAAAGACCCTGTTCAAGAGTTTGAGAGGGCACAAAAGAGAAATAGTAGGTTGAGAACTGCGCTTACTATGTCTGTAGACTTTGGAGTTCAGCCCTTAGCTTTTGGTTTCTCAGTTGTTCGCTTCTTTGTGCCCAAGGCTTTATTGTAAGCTTTCTCTCCAAGCCGTTGCACGCTCCATCTTGTGAAGACGTTGGCTATAAATTGGGTCCTGGCACCGTGTCCCCAGATTGCTCCGCTTCCCTTGCGAGCTGCCTCCCTGTTAGTGCTGTAATCCTAGATGGAGCACTGTGGTTTTTCCCCAGCTGGGAACCGGGCTCGGTCCTGCCGGCGCAGACGAGCGTGCTGTTGTTACTTAATAAATCTGAAATTTGCAGTATGAAACCTGCCTTTTTATTATTGTGTTGTGTGGTATCCTGTGGAAAGGGAGAGATTCCTTGTTCTTTCCAAGCCGTTACTGAGATGAACATTCAGTAATAGCACTCGCAGCGTGCTTGGCTCAAGAAATTCCTTCGGAGTAAGTGACACTTGATTCTCTAACAGCGTTGGCATCGGCTCTTAGCAATAGTGGCATGTTCTGTGCCTTGAAGCCGTGACCTGAGCTCCCTTTTTGGGAAGGAAAAAGCCTGCAGACCCTTTCAAAGACCAGGACAGTTGCTTTGTTTGTCTTTTTAAAATCTGTGTTTCTGTCTTTTTGCTTGGTCAGTGTTTAGAACCATTAAAAAAAAAAAAAAAAGTAAAAATGATAGGACATGATAGGGAGGCCGAGACCCTGCAGATAGAGCTGCTTTATAATTATACATTTGACCACAACAGTAGAAAGAAAAATGAGGGTCCTTTTTTTTTATGGGGCGTATTTCGGTTTTCCGTTAGGTTTAAATTGGCATTTTGGACTATGTTCACTGGAGCTTATCAGAAAGAGCTTATCAGAAAAGGAAGGAAACAGAGGGAGGGAAAGAAAGATAGATTTCCAAATGACAACCTTTTGAATAGTCCAAGTTCAATCCCTAAAACAAAAAGTGGAATCTTTTTTTTTTCTAAATAATGTGCTCTACAGTCTCACCTCTCATCTTGAGAAACATGAAAGAGCACGTAAAAGAGATGACCCAAATCACAGAGTTCCTTTGAAAGAAGAAATTCAGCTGTTTTGAACACTTACAATCAAAGGAAGTGGTTTCCCTAATTACATGAACTATGTGAAAGCTCTCAGAATAGCTCTTCCACCCCAGGATTCCTTGCACTTTAGAAGTTTGCATAAAAGCTCACATGGAGAATCAGATGCAAAGTGTTTGATTCAAATTTTATTAGGCAGAAGTGAGCATACATTCATAGCTCGGGGTTTGACAGCTGCTTGAGTTTGGACCACAGTCCTGATTTTGATGGATTTTTAGTCCTGTAGTTTAAAACCTTTTGCTCTTCCGTTTCTCTGGTGAGACTCACCTTTCAAGAGAAAAGTAGGAATGGAAAAAATGGAGAAAGGAGAGAGGGATCCCTTTGTGAGCTTTTACTTACGGATTTTTACTTTAATTAGAGCGTTCATCGTTGTAAAAATCCGTCTCTGTATACAGCTCTCAAAAGCATGAGGAATAATAGTTCCTCTCATTTTAGAGACACTCTTTATCTTAAAATATTTATTTTGAAGAACTAGGATCTGAACTCTACAATTTCAGTGTAGTTTTAGCATCGCTATTTAGTTCAACATATGAAATACGAGTTCGATGGTGTATTTGGACAGGCTGTGCAGAAGACTCTTTCTGAGCTCACGCTTTGATTTTGTATATACACCATAATAAAGATACATTAGTAAATAAAGCAGTGAGTACATATGAAAAAATGCAGGAGGCCGGGGGTCTCAAAAGGCTTAAAATCTCTGCTTTTCAAGATTTCCTATTCAAAAAAAGTTTACTTTTTTTTTAATATGGCTTGAGAATAGTGGATGGGAATTTGGCAAATGTGGGTACCTAAAGTTAGGTGTATAGCTGATCCAAATAGAGAACTCACTTTTAATAAAATGCTAAATTTTAGCAAAGTAGAATATAATTTCTTTTTTTTTCCCCTTTCTCTCTAGAAAATCTGTTTCTTGGATGGTTTTATTATTTAAAAAAAAAGATTTTAGCCAGGGTTATAAGTATCCATCACAAAGTTGTTTGTCCTCTGAGTGTTAAAGATTGGTATCTAATCTTTATCTAGCTAAGTCTAAAAATGATATTTTCATTCCAAACCATCTCCGAAACTTGCAACAAAATACTGACTCTGAAGACACAGTACAAAACCATTCATTAATGAATTAACGAATCAGTGAAATGATGAGTGAATTATTAATGAATAATGTTTGCAAGATTTGAAGTAGTGTGCGAGACCAACGCACTGGCTCTTTACAGCAATAATTTCCAAATGATGTTATATTCTTCACAACCACAGTAATTTTATCCACGTTTGATAAAGACACAGATAATTGATAAAATTGGCATTGAAAAGAAATCTCACAGTCTTTTAAATTGCAAGAATTCAGAAACGGGAAAAAGGCAGAACTTTTATGACTGCCTCCTAGATATATAGGACCTGCCAAAGCCCACTTTGTAGTAACATCGTGTCCTAATAACAAGGTGTCACCAGCTTTGTATTTGAAGAGAGAAATAAATGTTTCTTTGGTGCCTGTTTTCCTCTTGCCCTAGCAATATTACCTCTTCTTGTAAGAATTAAACTTTCTGAGCTCCATTTTTTTTCCAGGAGATCTTTCCCTGGATTCAAGGAGTTGTGTCCTAGAAGTGTCCTAGACAGATGGTGTTTTAAGTCAAGTGCCCTGCACCATGACAGCATGCATCAAAAGGGATGATAAATGTCACGTAGCCACCCAGCTCGGGCAGGGTGTTGGATTGGTGGAAAGGAGCAAGTTCTGGATGTGCCTTCGAGAGAGAGAAACCTTTCTGGCAGTGAAGCTTTGTGATCAGCACTGCTGGAGCATCATTGTGCTTGGATGAAGGAGAACCTCTTAGGTTGGGCAGGCTACGCTGCACTTGGAGATGGAGTGGGAAATTCGGTTTGCTCGCATCTGACCCATGATGGGAGTTGGTTTTGCTCCATATATAAGTTAGCTCAGAAGAGCTTTTACAGAGCGGGAGCTTTGATTTGTGCTGGAGAATGGGCAACTTTGGTATATGATGTTATGCTGTTGTTGTTCCACATCAAAGGAGATACTTGTGGTTGGCATGTACTTTGTGCCACTGAAATAACATAGAAATTCTGGACTGGCTGTCAAATGAGATGTCCTTTGCCAATGTAATGAGTGTTGCATCCTTGTGTAATTACTGCTGTATCCTGGAACAGAAATCAAACAGTAGGCAATTGTGCTAGGATTGCATACCTTGTTAGAGCTGTTCCATTACAGCTTTTCACTGGAGGGACTGGTACTTGACATTAACGAAGAAAGAGACAGAAAGCCGACTAGATGCCAGTTGCAACCACAAACGGCTGGCAAGCATGTGCATGAGTACCCAGGCCTGCCTCTTCCAACACCTCCTCTGTCTTAGAGATGTAATCCCAGATCGGAGCTCTGGAGAGCTCTCGCAGGACACTGGATGAGGTGCTCACCAAGCAAAAGAAGGTAAAACAGTGAGATGGCAGTTATCCTTCTCCTTAGCACATCCTCCTTTTGTTTACATTCCCATTAATGTTCTTTGTGACAGCTGGAGGAAATGCCTCACAGTGTGAACTAGCTGGGTGAAGCAGAGGAGGGACAACCAACAAACTAGATTGGAGGTGCAGATGCTTTTTGCACTGCTCAAATTCACACTGGAGCTTTCATTAGCTGCAGCGTCTTGCATTTTCTTTGGGTTTTCAGATAGAGCCTGGGCAAGAGAGATTGCGTGGATACTGCACAGAGGGGCTCGAGTCCTGGAGCTGCTTTGGGCTTGTGCAATAATCCAGCGTTCCAGCTTCCTCCTTTGGGGTTTCTTTTATTACTGCTCCTCTGAGAGCACAGTGCAAAAGGATAAAGGAAGTAGTGCAAGTGAATCATTTTGTAATCACATAACGGATAGTCTCAGTCTCGTAACAGGCCTTTTAAACACTCTCAATTTCCCCTAAGATGTGTTTGTGTATATGAGCTAGAGCAGTTCTGGAAATGCTTTGTACATCCGTGGTTTTGGAGAGTGGAAATTAATAATATACGTGGTGCTGTGAGACTTTCCCAGGATGGACTTCAGAGAAAGTTTTGCTCTAGGGTTGGTTCCACCAAAACATCTCAAGGAAGTTGGGACAGTTCTCGGGCTTCACATTCCGAGTTTGGTTTGTGTATCGGTTTTAATGTCTTTTTGGTGGGCTCTAGCCACACAGATCATCATCGCAGGCAGGGATAGAAACTGTGGTAAAGCTGGTCGTTCTGTTGTAACCTGGGCAAGGGAACTGGCTTGGGACCTTAGCGTGCGATTGCAGCAGAGCACCGAGGACGACCGGCTTTTGGCTGGGCATGGAGCCCTGTGGTGGGTGTGCAAAGGCTGTACACGTCCTCTTCTCCTTGCAGCTCTGCTCTTCACAAAAACTGAAGTCACTGCACAAAGTCACAGGTGCAGGATCACTCTGTAATTAGCAAGTTCCCTCATCAGAGAGGTTCTGTAACATTTACAGTTTCTAGAGGGCTGAGAGGTACGAGTAGTCAGGTTGCCACCTTTTTTAGCTATTTATTTTCAGGCAGCTGGCTAGGGTTTTTATAAAAAAAATATTTTTTAAAGACAGATTTTGTGTAACAATGATTAGAAAGAAAAGAG
This sequence comes from Rhynchotus rufescens, assembly GCA_032273925.1. NCBI lineage: Eukaryota > Metazoa > Chordata > Aves > Tinamiformes > Tinamidae > Rhynchotus > Rhynchotus rufescens. The sequence goes on along the minus strand of JAVCKT010035805.1, from coordinate 7,734 downwards.
TTCCTACTGACATGTCTATGAAAGCAGATGGCTAAAAAGAGGTCTAGGTAAACTGAGGGGTTCTGTATAGTGCATTTGTCAAAGAGAGTTAAGGGGAAAGCTGAACCTATATAGTACTATATAGACTCTATCTAGAACAGTGGTAGTGTATGTGGTTTTGTCACATTAAAAACAGTTTCATTTTTTTCCTAGTTTTCCAGTTAAGTTTTTATATTAGGAATTTGTAAGGCAGATGATTATTTGATTTCTTTTTTCTTTGGTAGAAAAAGAGTGATTTCCCATGAAGGCAGCCTGAAAAATCTCAAGAAAAATAAAGAAACAATTGGTCTGTGTAAAACTTGAAATTTCTGGAGTTTTGTCTAGTGTCATTTTTGACCATCTCTACCCAGTAGGGGTAGCATTTGAGCCAAGTTTTTAGTTAAAATACAGTTTGCAGTGTTAGACAAAGAAGAGTAACTCTTCTGAAAAGCAGATAAGCTTATGTTTTTACTAGTCTGAACTAAGCTAAGCTAAGTCAACAGAGGTTTATCTTTAAGCTAAGGAAGGATGCTTACTGTTTAAGTAATGACAAAGAGCAAGAAGGTTTGGTAAGTGGTGCCAACAGTTTGCTCCTCTGGGTTCATGGAGAAAGGCCGTTTTTTCTGACTAGAGGGGACGGATAAAACCAATTCTTTTTACCATACATGGTAAAACCAAAACTAGAAGGAAAACAGTTGCTAATATTCAAAGGAAACTAGTAAGCAGTCCAGGATTCAAATTATGATACTCCAGATTTTGGGAAGAGGTCCCATGACAGGAGTAAGAATGGGCTTTTCGAGGGAGGCATCTCGGATGTTACATGGGCTTAAGCAGAGTGTCACTGTCACCTGGCTTCTACCTTTGTTTTGATGACTGCTCACAGTCTTAATCCTAGTGCTGAAAGGTTCTGTGTTTCTTTGCAGTAACTGTTCTTTGGGTAGGGTGTTTGTTATTCTCTGTTTTCCTGCAGTACACATAAATTATCCGCAGATAATTTATGAGGGAGTGTTGGAGGGGAAAATATGCTACAGAGCTCAGATAGCCTATTTGGGAATAAAAACCCCGCACGTTTCTTCAGCAGTTACAGTTAAAATATAACAGGGAGATAACGCATCTTGTGATGTGCTATTTTAGTGGCAGTCGACTCAGCCTACCCTGTTGAAGAAAATTTTGTGGAATTATAACAATCGCTGGGATCCAAGCAGTGGATTCAGCATCAAGTGCTGTCTGTATGGTTAGCTGCAGCATGTTGGGTTTATAAAGCTTAAGGGGGGCTTAAGAGATGAGAACTCATCAAGAGCCTGACAATTTTTTCCTTGGCCAAATGACAGTTTTCATGATTGAGTTTGAGAAAATAGAAGGATTTAGAGGAGTGGAGCAGAATCCACTACTACAGCTGCGATTCTGGCTGCTGGGAGTCTCAGTGCTAATTGCTCAGCACAAGGTACCGTTGTGGTACCCAGATCACTTAGTGTAATCCCCAGTGGGCCTCGGGCTAAAAACCCTTGCTCTAGATGGCCGAGCATGGGCATGACCTTTCTGGAGAGACCACTCTGACATTATGTTCTTTTCTGTTGCTTTTGAGCACTGGGAAGTCTGAAGGGACCTATTACGGGAGGATTGGTTTTGCCTGTCGCTGTCATCAGCGTCTTTCCAGCAAGGTTTATGTGAGATTTATAGTGACTTTGATTTCAGAAATAATTTCCCCAGATATTTTTCCATTTATTGTGTCTGGAAAGATTCAGTTGTTGAATATTAGACATGACGTCTATGATAGTCATGACATCTGTGATTTTTTTTGTTCCTTCTGTGCTTGTTTGTTTTGGCTGGGGAATGGGAATAAATAGAGACAGGAGTCAAAAAGTTTAATGTTTCCCTATTCCCTTGTGTTTTAGAGGTGTTGTGGGTTTTCTTGCTGTGTTCTGTACTCAGAGCAGATTTCTGCTCTGATTGCTTGTGAATAAATCAGAACATTTCCTACACGGAGAAAAGTAATGATGATTACTGAAAATAAACTGCCCTATGGGAATTCAGGTATTTCAGACCTGATGTTTAGACCACTAATCTACTGTTTCTGCCCAATTGCTGGTAGTGCTTTGTGGCTGCAGACAGCTTTGTACTGTAAATCTGCCTGAACGAAATATTTATAATTTCACAGTACATTGTTTATTTCTAAGCTCTTAAACTTTTACAAATATTACAGGATATGTGTGTTTTGAAGGATTTTACAAACAGCAGATAATACTAATAAAATCAAAATCACTCGCCTCTCCTCATTCTTGGCAGGTCTTGCTTTATCAGGTACCTTAGTATTAAATGTTGGTAGGACGTGAAGTCGTGTTCTTCACACAGTCCTGCTGTGGAATTTGTTTGGGCCTCATAGATGTCCAGCTGAAATCTGTGTGAAAATGAGTTACTTGTCTACCTTCTCTGTGTCCTCTTTCAGCAAATGGCAGTGTACTTGTAACTCCAAATGTAGTTTTCAAAGTTTAAAACCTTCTATAAGCATGATAGACAGCACTTCTAATTTAAAGTAGCCTTCAAATTATCCGTAAAATTGCCAAAGCTGTGTGCAAGGTTGACATAAAAATAAAACATTTATAGGAGCTTATAAAACTCAGTTTTCTTTTCAAAAGGTCACTATCCAATATAAACATATCCTACCTACTGTTTTCCTTGCCTCCAAAAAAAGTTTATGTACATTTGCTGCTGCATAGTGCAAATGAAATATTTTAAAATGAGTTACATAAAATTGCATGAGCTTCTAACAGCACGTAATAAATCCATGTCCTTATTCTCCAGCAGAATACACTGTACCACTTTAAGAGCCTCTTGGAAATGTGTTTTTTATTTTTCTTTTTTAAGGTTGCAGCTAAAAGATGAGTGGAAGGTGTTGTAAATTAAGCATGTGTTTCTACCACTGTATATCCAAAAACGAAAATAAAAATTGTGGTAATATAAAACTGTGTGTTTAAAATGGCTGTAGGATGATTATATAGCAGTGGGAATTTATTAGATTCCTTTATATTTACACTTTAAATTTCTGTAACGGCATAGGACATAATTTTGGATGCAAATTTGGATGCACACTTGCTCAATCAAAATGCTTTTAAATACATGTTTTGTATATCAGTGTAGATAATAGGAGAATTAAATTCATTTTTTTTAACAAAAGTGCTGGTGATATCAATTGAGAATATAATTTAACTCTCATTTACTGTGTAGTTTATGAAACAGTATCCTTATAATATTGAATGTATGACTGTCTTCTAAGATATAGCAAATGCTGACATAATTTTTACTTATTAACAGACTATAGCAAATAGCCCTAAATTGGGACAGTAATCCTTTAAATGAATATTAAAGAGTTCTAAATTCACAGAATTTTAATATGTAACCATAATTTTAAGAAATAGATTTGCCTTTTGAAATAGGTCATAATACATTTGTGCTGGGAGAGTGCCCACAGCACTCATCAAAGCACAGGATAACTCTGCTTATTTGCAGTTAAAAGATCTCACTGAGGATTCTTTGAGCTGCAAAACCGTTTGACTTTGCCATGCTCATGGGGTTTTCCTCTTGCTTTGTTAATATCAAAGGAAATTTAATAGGTTTAACAAATGTACCCTTATCCGGATAATCAGTGTATTTTGCTTATTAATAGCTTGCTTTCTGGAAACCCTAAAGCAAAAAAAATTGATTCTTTTTCTGTTTTTTTTTCTTACGCAACTTTATGTGAGAACAGGCAAAACTGTAAGCAAAGTTTCTAGGTTTTTATTTTATATCTCCTTGGTTTCTTTTTTAATGTTAAAACTGTAGTGATTGTATATCATTCCAGCAGTGAAATTCTTATTAGAAGTTTTATATTTTCTTTTAAATTCTTTAAAAATCCCTCTATTTACAGAATTTTGAGAGGAACATTTGTTACCAGTAATAAAATGCCTGTTGTCTAAGATTATGGCATAATGATAATCCAAAAAGAACTAAATTGCATTTTAGGATAAACTGTTTTTATATCCTGCTCATTAAGAAATGTATTCAGTTTAGCTTTTGAAAGAACAGAAACAACAAGGTAGTAAAAAAAATGATCTGCTGTGGGTAAATTCTGGCTTCTCTCAAAGCTTAAGATGATTTAAAAAGAGCCACTGTGGAACTGTGTAATATTTATGTTAAAGTATATAAAACATATGTAAATATTTTGTGGAAAAGTATGTTTTCTTCTTGGCTTAATGATTTGTCAGAGTGTTACATTAAAAAAGAAATCATTCTGTAAGATGCACGTTTTCCCAGAGCTTTATAGCTGATCTGTAGCTTTAGTTAGTGTTTGTCTCAAGATTAAACGTGTAAAAAGAATGTTTTGGGCCCATTTACCTAGAGGACACCAGTCTGATACAGTCATTCAGCATCCTCTCCTCCCAGTAACTTTCAAACCAATTTAATCTGTCAATATTTGCTGTGTTTGTCCAAGGACTTGACAAAACTAATTTCTCACCTTATTCCTAAAATTAAGAGCCTTCTTAGAGGAGGGGGACCCCCTCAAGAGGCAGGCTGTATTAGGAGATCATCCCTTTCCAGACTTCAGTGGTTTATAGGAAAACATTACTGAGATAGGAAAAAAGCACTAATGAGCACAGAATGACTTGTATTTTTGAGGAGCACTCTGTAAATAAAGAGTTGAGATTAAGGTATGTTAGCATTTTATGTCTTTTTTTGTATGTGGTTGGCAGTAGATAGAGCAATTTTAATAACACATCAGCAGGTCTCTTCCAGGTGCCCTTTATCAGACTGTAAAACCCCATAGAGTAGCTAAATTACAACTCTTCCCAAGATCATGGCAATGATCAAAACCTTAATGCTACAAGACGTAGGGAAAAATACCTTTTAAAAGCAGCCTGAAGTACATCTAAGTTATTTTGAAGTTCTCTTTAATAAGCATGGCAAGCATCTCTTTGGAAGAGTAAATAACCAAACTCTCATGCATAATGTTTAATAAATATTAGAGGGCACTTAGGAATGTTCTATTAATTGGATTTCTTGAGTAGTTAAACATTTCTAACACTGTAATTTTGTAGAAAGCAGAGGTGCCTCTTGCTGCGCAATTAACTCATTTATTAACACTAGAGTTGGTTGGCTGCTGGCTGACCTGATGTTCTCACAAGGGCTTGCACTTACTTCCCATGATAATCTTCAGATTACAGACTCAGACCAAGGTGAAGGGACGGCTGCATTTTACACTTTCTCCAGCAAGCCAGTACAAAGCTACCTAGAAGAACTGATGATTAAGTGGCCCTCGGTTCAAGCAAAAAAAAGGTTTTTGGAGACTGAGAAACTGCTGTGGACAGATGTTCGTATTTCATATGTGTTTTCCATATCCAGTTGTACTGGTGAAATAGGTTGCAAGCCCAAACTCTTGATCACTTTTCATGATTAGAAGAATGTGCAAGAACTTTATAACCTATTTTTGCTCAAAGAGAACCGGAGTAGCTCGAACAGCCTGAATAGCTTGGTCTTGGCTAACTTTAGCTGATTTGGAGCAGGGGCCCCTAAGAGGAGCAGCTGCAGCGGGCGCGAGGAGCTGGCTGGCACAACACAGCTGTGTGCAGAGTGCCTCTGTCCACGTCCCTACCGCATTTGTGGCTGCAATTACGGAGCTGACGATCGGGCCCTTCCTGAGGAACGTCAAGTCAGCATCAGATGGCCATTGCCGGCATCTGCAGCCAGCTCTGACCTTGAACATTTCCTCAGAGCTAGACGGCGCTGCTCCTCTTACCGTGCCAGCCTCGTGTCAGCAGAACAGCCGTGTGGTCCGGAGTGTGTTTGCAGGAGTTTTGTGTGTTGGCATTGGTGTCTCTACTCCAGGGCGAGCTGCTCCTGATTAGCAGGGTCGGGTCTAGCGCCCGCGCTCTGCTGGGAGGACACTTCTTCTGCATCCTGAGGCAATGTAGCCTAATTGGTGGATGCTTGCTGTAGGCTAGGCCTAAATAGAATAAAAGCAAGCTTGGATTTGTGTCACTTGGGAGGGGAGGTTTGCTCTACTTGTAATAACTATGTTGTCTGGAAAGTTCACTTGGTCCCTTAGTTTTCTGCAGACCACACTCAAAATTCATGTTGGTTGTTTCTGGACAGCAATTGCTGAATTTAGACAAGACCTAGAAGAGGATCCTAACTTTAACTGCAGAAAATATTGAAGATATGAGAATTTGCAGTAATGCTGTAAGAGTCAGTAATTTCGTTAGAATTTCCCTTCTTTGGGAAGGAAATGAATGCTCATTGGAGTTGTGTAATGTGAAACAGCTTTACTGGGGAAGTGAATGTGTTATTCCTAAGCCAGTGAGGCCTAGGTATTGTAATGGCCTATAGGCAGGGCAGAGCAGGCTAAACAACATAAAGAACTAGTGCAATCCCAGACCTTGGAGATTGGTTCAAAGTTATAATAGGAACATATATTTTATGGCTTTATTTGTGTAAACATGTTTCAGAAATCTCTTGATTATCCATCTTAATGTAATATAGAGGTGAAACTGCTGGGAGACCTCAAAAGAAGTATCTGTCCTTTTTTTCCCCTTTCAGAAAGAGGGTGACTGTGTATCTGAATTTCGGTGTCTACATTCTTTTTCTCTCTTAATTGCTGTCTCTCTCTTGAGGCTAGAACCACTGTCCAAGTGAAATCTGGAGGTTTTATATGTTTGTCCAGAGTTGCTGAACATCTGCAGTCTTCTCAGAGGAGCAGTTGCAAACACACTGTTGGCTATTTGGCAATTTCAGGCACTCTCGCTGTTCATATTCAGTTAGACTCTACAATGTGTGCCTAGAAAAATCCACATTTCCAATAAACAACACATCCTCCTCGTGTGTGCAGTGCAGTCTGGCTGTGTGCACAGTTCACTCTAGCAGCCTGAAGCCCTGGACTCCCTGAACTGTGTGCACAAAAACATATACCTCTCTGGGAAATTCTGGAGAGAACTACAGCAACCCTGCCAAAAATCCCAGGACCTTTTTTGAACAAAATTTTCCAAGCCCTACAGTTTTCCAAGGACATAAACTCCCACATCTGTGTCTTGGCAATGAATAGTTTGATTTCCCTCCTTTGCTCTCCACCCTGCTAGCTTGTTAAGTATTCATCAGCTGCAAAACTCTCATGAGACTTCCAAATGTCAAGCATTTGTGGAGTGACTTTTCTAGATACACACATACATACACATATGTGTATATGTGCTTAGGTTTAAAATATACTATTATAGTAAATGCTCCATTCTTGGCTGTCTTAACTTTTTCTCTAACATTTTTTTTTGTTGTTGTTGCTCTTGTTTCTGAACAGGCAGAAATACTCAGTGTACTCAGTCACAAAAACATCATCCAGTTCTATGGAGCTGTCATTGAACCTCCAAATTATGGCATTGTTACAGGTAAGGTTTCTTATTTCACCTTTATTTGATTCTGAGGTAACTGATGTTATAAGGTTTTGGCTCTACTCAGTTTCAGGATATTGCTAATTGCTGTGGCCCCTCATTTGTATCTGCACAGAGGCAACTGCAGGCGTTCTTCTTAAAGCACAAATTCAGCACTCCCATAAAGAGAATCTTTCACTGTGTTCACTTACCATGGTCTATAAATTGTTTTTTCATTTTGTTTGACATCTGATAGAGAAGTCAAGGCTTTCAGGATGTGAAACTAGAAGGCTGAAGGTCTGCTCAAAGCAAAGTGGTCCTGTGAGCT
>JAVCKT010035795.1:0-13567 GCA_032273925.1 Rhynchotus rufescens | reverse complement strand
GAGCAGATTATGTAGCCAAGAGAATCATGGAGGAGTAGATCCCATACATATCAACTACCCTAAAACACGGTAAATCGTCTATCACCTCAAGCAAGCTTCTGTATTGCCATAACTTCTGTCATGCCCTAGTTTTTCTCTAAATTCTCCTTTCTCGAGCAATTTTCCTACACCATACTAGAGGAAAATAAAGCACCTCTTGAACAGAAAGAAGCATCTGAAGACTCCAATCTTCCTTTCTGTCCAAGAAGAAGCTGTAAACCAGCTCTGCACTTCCCTATCCCTGCAAGCTTCCCAGCAGCAGTTCACTCCAGCAGCAGTTCACGAAGGCGCAGGGCTGATCTAATTTTCACTGATTGCCAGTGGCCTCAGGGGGCCGGCTGTTCTAGCAACTGGAGACCAGCCAGGAGCAAAGTAATACTGGCCACCATCATCTGTGCTGATGGGAGGAAAAGAGAGGTGAACAAACTACTGCAGCAACAGCTCGAGAATTTCTGAAATGGGATAGAATCGAAGCTGCTCCAACTGCTCTAGTTTTTATCTAGTTTTGACCCAAAGAGCTGTTGCACAACTGTCTCCACAGTTTGTCTAGCTTCCTGCTTGTTACGATTCCTGATGCTTTTTTTTCTATCACGTGCTAAAAAAAGACTGATTTAAAAAAAAAATAATATGTGTGTTTATTTTCTAAAATCAAGTGAGCTATATTCATCAATTCAATTTAAAATCTCTCAGTACTGTGGAACTGTAAATGATCCTACAGGGAAATCCCTCACAGAAAGTGATAAAGCTGCAAGACATCTTAAGCTAGATTATTTTAAACCTTACTTAAATCAAAATTTGTACAGATTTTGACACCTAAGATGATCTACAGAGAGGATACAAAAGGCAAGAGTTTGTAAACAATGCTAAGAGTTTTTTCTTTTCTTTTCTTTTGACAGGAGGTAGTGGGAAATGCTTCTTTTCTGCTACTATGGATGCATATACTCAATTACATTTACTATGAATTACCACTTACTAGTGGTAAGTAAGAATGGTATTTTTAATTAAATGGTACGACAGATTAGATGTAGATCAGCATGAGAATTAGCAGCAGTCTTGTATTGAAAAAGGTATCTAAAGTGGGTAAGAGTCTTCATATAAGTATTTTTTTAATAGATCACAAGAGAAAATTACACTATTGTTGTCAATTGGATGAAAAGTTTTCAAAACATTATTTGTCAGAATTTCAAAATTTTTGCAATAACTTCTCTACAGACCTAAGGAATATGGAAGGAAAACCTCCAAATATACAGCAACCCCACATCTAATTCATTAATGTGAGATGTAGCAGATCTAAGCAGCCCAAAAATATTATTTTCTAAACCTTATTAAAACCCTTAAACTTCAGTAACAGGGCAGCTGACAAGTTGTTTCCCCCAATAAACTACAGTGGGACCTCCATGATATAAAAAAAATCAATCAATTTAGGGACAGAATGTTCCTAGAGTTGATTTGGTTTGCATTTATCAAAGTCATCATTCTCCCACTCACAGAAAACGTTCTCTTAGTTTTTTATCTGTTTCCTTGTTATTTTGAATAAAATTTACCATTTTTCCCCTTTTTTTGACATTAAATGTTACTGCTTTTTGAGCTATGGCGAAAATTCAGCTGAGGATGTAGTGTTAAAATGCTGCTTTGCAAGTCCAGCTATGATGGAATTATCCATCTATTATTCCAAAATGTCATTTTCACAAGGAATGTATTAAAACATTACAAAAGATCTATTATACAAAATCAACAGCTCAATAACATACTGTTATCTACCTTCTAATCTTCATTACATCTCTAGGTAAATTCCACTGCAAGAAAATCTTGCCTTTAATGGTTATTTCCAGTGCAATTTACTTATTTTTTGGAAATGGAATTTGCTGAATTTATTTTTAGGATAGTTATTTGAGCTAATTAAGAAAAAGCTTTATAAATAATGCAGGTTTATTTGTCAAAGGTTAATTACAATAGAATATTTACCTCCTTTTCAGACAGGTTATTTCACATATTTTCCAAAATAATCTACTTCACTGAAAATTTTAGACACTTCATTGTTCAATTGCAGACTCTGATAAATAGTAAAAAGTTGTAAAAAGTTGCTCATAACAAGCAGAGGGTGTTCCATGGTTTATATATATATTAATTTTGAAAGTAAAAAGATATGCTCATTTGCTACTATAGATACTGGTTTATGCTGTTAGTCCTATACAAATATTTTCTGAGTGTAATCCCTATCAGTTCAAAAATGTTGTCAACATATTCTTAAATGGGAACATATCAAAAGATAAATACATGGCTTCCTTCCCTCACTTTCCTTAAACAAGTCAAGTATAGAAAATAGTCATTGAGGCTTTCAAATTACAGAAACATTTTTGATTGTAAAATGTAATGTTTTGTCCACTTAGATGAATGAAATCTGGAACATCTCAGGGATCCAAAAATTTCTAAATACCTTTGTTGTCTGAGGAAACCTACATTTTCAAGTTATTTTCCACATCAGGCTACGTGAACTTCAAAGGTTTCTATCTACCTTTTGAAGTATCTATATCCATATCCAATGTTAAAGCTTTTTTTCTCTACATGGAGACTGGCAGCTGCAAAAATAGACTGTAAATCTGGTTTCAGCCAGACTGTAAGTAGATTTAAAGAAATATTTTTAAAAGTCCTTAGAGTCTGTCTTGAATACTGTGCCAAAAATTTCTACCTTTACGCTTTGCTCATTAACTCCATTCCCTAGTGGCCTATCAGAAACCTCTCTGCTCCTCATCACCTTTGCCTTAATGCTTCATAACAAAAGACAGTGCTGAATATGAAGTCTTTAATGTGTACTGACTCCTGTGATAGGCTGGAACAAATGGTCAATGCTTTACCTATAGATAAAAATATATATTTATTTCTTCATATGTTGCCATATTGGCGTGAAAGGATACAAGCACACTGTGATTTATTGTTTAATTCTGTTATAAAAAGCCACTGCTGTTCACTGTGCTCTTATATTCTTTCCCAAAATGACCAGAAACTTGCTGTTACTTTCGTGTTCATGCTTGAGTCTTCAGTCTAACTTCTTCAAGGTACAAAGCCACATTAAAAACTACTGAACCTGTTAAACTCATTTTTCTCCATATCTGTATGTAGATATCTATATACAGATAGCAAAATCCTTTACAAAGACAACAGTCATAGCTACCCTATTGTACAGATGGAAAAATTGAACTTATGTCATAGAGGTATGTAACCTCTTTAGGCTGAAGTGAGCTTTTAAAGTTTTCAAGTATACCAATGTGAAGACAAGGAAGAGGACATTAAAGCTCAGATATCCAAATGAGTTGCCACATCTATTAATCCACAATAGTTTCTATTCCATGATATCTGAAATTGGAAAGGAACAGTTATTTGTTACAGGCAACCTTTACCACAAGTTTTCTTATATGAATAGCTCAACTTCTACTCTTCTGAACCTAATACTTAAATTGTTAACCTTCTCTGCAACAGGATTTGTGTCTTACTAAGTCTCAAAGTAAAAGCAACTTCAAGAACCTTCCAATTGGAAAATGATTTTAATGAAGTGTTTAAGTTTGTTATAGTTCTCTATTATATTCTGAAATTTGGTAAAATTTTATTCAGCATATTCATAAAATGTATAATTATTTTGAGAAATATCATCTTAATAGGACTTCAAAGGAAAGATGTCAGATAATTTTGTAAAATATGGGTCCCACTTGTATCAAATATGTCAATGTTTAAAAGAGGTAGGTGTCACTTCTGGCAGGAGATTTGCTTTCTTCCTGGAAGAGATTTTTTTTTTTTTAAGTAGTAAAAGAGAAGAGAATGGGAGCATGGGAAGAGCAATTAAGACACTCTAGGTAAGCCTGATGTATTTTGAAAGCTTGTTTGCATGTCCATGGGATGTTGAAATGTTGTCATTTTTTTCCTTACATGAACATTACTTAAGTGAAAAATTACTATTTTATGCCAATGGTTTGCTTTCTTTGCTCCTCATTTTTGCCTGATCAGTGCTTCAAAGGAACAATTTCTAGTCATGTTTTTTTAGAGGTATGAATTCCTTCTTTGGCTCTTCTGACTGTCTGATCAGGAACATTGATTCAGTAGCTTTTTATGGTGGTGCAGGATTTATCCCATATGAAATTGCTTGTCATGTGTGTATATTGCATGCATAGAAGATCTGTGTTACTTTAAAAGAAGCACTGTGAGTGTTTAGGAAAAAACATAAATATGGGGATAAAAAACTCTTTTTGTCTTTCTTGCTCAAGCTTACTATCAAATCATAGGTAGACTGTGCTATGGTGTTTTCGTGGGGAAAAAATGCCTTAATATTTAGACAGTACATAATGACTTACCAGTAATAATATTTACATATTATTTTATTAGTAACGTCATAATGCCAAAACAGTTATTGAAATATAATTATTGACAATGAAATTAACGGTAATAAGAATTCAGTGGAATAAAAATAACATTTGGCTTCCTTCTTTAAGATTTCTATGATTTTTTATGATTAGGCTGAAAAGTCTAAAAAAAAAATAAGGAAAATAAACACTGCAAAATATTCTGAAAGATGCAGTTGCTGTGCTATTACTGTCTTGTCTGGGGCTGTTTTCCCTTGGTTACCAATTTTGTTTATTGAGTTAAAATGTAACTGTTGACGGTCATGAGGAGGTAGTTTCACTTGAAAAAAGATTACAGGACAAAAATATAGAACCCTTGTGCTGGGCTGAACTTCTTTCCCAAATAGCAGTACTTTTCTATTCAGTGCTTCAAATATTTGACAAATTTGAAGCCAAGGAGCAGGGAGAGTAGTGTGCATATTTCCAACACCTAAGATGTCTGTTACTGGTACATCTTGTAATAGAGGGAACACTCCTTGGGGAGGGGATACAAGATCCATGATGTATATACATCCTCAAAAGAATGTTTCCTGGAAACTTCACAGAAATTTTAGGTGTCCTGTTCCAGGATAGGCCTTAGAAGGGTCTGTGTGTCTTGCTAAGATTTGCTTATTCAGCACCTGGAGGTGTCAGATTCAGAAATGGTGTTTTAGCTCAGAGGCTTAGCAGTTAGACTCTGGTCTGTTCACCTATGCGTGTTAAGAGCTTTCAGCACCCTTTCCTTACCTCACTTACTGCACTTACCTCAGTACAGTAATAGGACAAGTAAAAGTGTTTTCTGTAAGAGGTATGCAATTCACCTTAATAGCATATCAAATTGAAACCAGTTCTCAGCTCCCTAGAATTAACTGAATTTTATGTTTGCAGGCATCATGATTGATTTTAAGGTTTCCTTCACTTTCTTTTTCTGGAAATTTTGATTTTTCTTGGCTTTTTTCTGCATCTTGTATTTCAGACTTTTATTTACTACCACTATCCGGAAAATTTCCAAGCCTAGTAGTTGTGTTGCCCATTAGAAGCTGAACTCTCTTCCACTTCTACAAATGATACTATATCATATTCATGAGCTTTCTTTGTCCTGCAAAGAAGGGTGAATTTCTTATATACATTTCCCATTAGGTAATCACAAGATATCTGATGTTCAGGAATACCCTTGCAATAGATATTACCGTTTGATTAAAAATTGCAGGAAGATTTTTCTTTTCTGAATTAAAAGATCAAACTTAGTAACTTTTTTTTTTTTCCTGAAGTTTAGGATCCTTTGGATTCCTGGTGGGTGAATGAGATCATCTGAAAAGTTAAAATAGTAATTTCAGAGTTTTTTAATGGAATTTTCAGCTGTTTCCTATGCAAAACATCTTCAATGCTGAAATATTCCCTACTATTTTTATTTTAGAAATAATAAAATATTCAACAGAAACATTTTTTATTACATTTATATTAGATATTTTTGGTCATTTTTAGACTCACCAGACAAAGAAATCATTTTGATTTAACTCCATTTTACAACAGCATTTCTAGATGATGTAATTTTTGATGTTTTAGTGTTATCTTGCTGTTTTCAGCTGAGCAATTCTCAAAGAAGCATAGGTGGTGAACCTGAATAGAAAGTGGCGACAGTAAACCTTCTCAGAGGAGTATGAGACACTGAAGGAGAACTTAACAATCAGGTGCTCAAATCCTCTGACAGCTGTTACAGTTAAGAGAAATAAGCCACTGGTGAAGCTGGTCTGCTTTAACACAGTGCTGCCACTAAAGACATGGTCATGAAAACAAGGCCTTCAGTGACATTGCCCCAAATCTGTTTTTCATCAGGGATGTCTGGAAATCCTTCCTAGAATATCTATAGAAATATATGGTTGGAAGCAGTAAAATTGCAGCAAAAGTAGAACTTTTGCAAAGCAGGCAAATGTCATATCCTCTAAGGCTAAAGACAAAGGTTTTACTCTTAGTGTTTATGTTTTAGCTAATACATAGAAGGGGGATATTGTATGTTGTTATGCATTATCTGTGGTTGTTATCTGTGTGACAACAGGTACTTTTCCCAAGACATTGATATTTTTTAAAGCCCTTTTTAAAGGTGAGAAAAAAATATTGATCCTGCTCTGGCTAAAGTATCATCTTTCCTCTTTCTCTCTTCTTTAGAAGAAATAAGTATCTACAGCCCAAATAGTGCCTAGAGCAGGAATAAAATGGTTACCAATCTGCCAAATCCTTGGTGGGTCACAGAGAGGCAAACACAAAAGCACTTTAATCTCATTTGCATTCTGTATCATCAAAATGGCCCTTTGGGGTGAATGGATTACACTATAACTAATCCTAAAAAGATTTTTTTTTTTTTAAATAGGGCAAGCCCTGCAAAAAATAATCATATTAGAGATGAAGTGATATTTTTGCTTAAGGAGGATCATTTTGATGTTGTGAGTTTTTCCTCTGCATTTCTTTAATGCTTTTAACTTTTCACTAATAGCCAAGAGTGTTAAAATCCTTTTTTTTTTTACCCCTTCCACAGTCATTTTTTCAATCTTTCAAGTCCAAGACCTAGGCTTTAAGAAAAATGTTACATATGGTGAGGATCATAATAAAATTGAGGCTTCATAGAAAAACACAATTCTTTCTTCCAGAAAGATACAGGAAATAGTACACATTTACATATATATGTGTGCGTGCACACAGGAGCACACGTGCATGCACGCATATGCCTACATATATGAATGATCAGCTCCTGCCTAAGTCCACTGGAGTCCTTAATGTGATTACTTGCTTGAGGTACCCGTGATTGAGGTACCCACCATTCTTTTATCCGCATCTTGCGCTATATTTACATTTTTTATCTTTCAATATACAATATTTTAATCATTCAGATATATCATTTCTCAGTATTTTATTTTGTTGAATAAATAAGTACTGTGTGCATTCAAGAAAGGTTTCTTACAAGTTAATTTGAAGAAATTTTCCTAGCCTGCTTTAAAAGTCTGTTATATAGTTTGAGTAGACTTTGTTCTATTACATCAATTTCTTGACTCTGTAATCTTCTAATAATCTCTTCAACTGTTATCTATTCTGCTCCTAATTCCTCATATTACTGCCTTCATAATCTGATTCCTAGAGTACGGAAATCTCTACCTTCCTCACTTTTTAAAGTCAATGGAATAATGATTTATTTTTCCTTATCTTTTGTCTATTATTCCCCACTTCCTCCTAACTGGATTTTTTTGTGCAAGGTTTTTCTTGTATATTTATAAAAATCATTGCAGCAGAAATAGCTTAGGCCTATAGCTGAAGTCTTACCACAATGTACTGCCAGTTATTAAATGTGGAGCAGGGAAAATTTAACCTCCACTGTATGACTTCTTGAACACAAGAAGTAGTAGTTCAGTTGATAGTAGTCACAAGAAGTAGTAGTAGTTCAGTTGATAGCACTGATTCTTCTAAGTCAGTTCCAGCTCCTCTTTCTAGGGACCACTGAGCTGAAAATATAATTTCTAACTGAACACCAGCCTAAAGTACCAATCACTCCATTTGTTACCGGTGCAGTTTTCCTAGGAATAGGTTTGTTCAGACTGCTTCCTGGCTGTAATCCAATTCCTTTTTCCCTTAAACTGTTCTTTTTGGTAAATATTCTTCTAGTTCTAAGTCAAAGCACAAATCAGCAGTGTTTCAGTGCTGCTCTCTGACCCCTATTTCCACCTCTTCACAGTTCTGTTTGGGGTTCTGTTAGAAGGCTCTCTCAGATCATTTTCTTAAAAAATGGCAAAAGCTATTGGCTCCTAGGGCTTAGCCAAGCAAATTCAATAGGGGTCACTCCACTAATACTAAGCAGCAGTATAATAAATCTATAGAGTTCTAGGATCTATTGAGCCAGGCAGTGACTGTGCTACTTCGCTTGATGTCAAGCTGATGCTTGAAATTCCTTGACACTGATCTGCTTCAGAAAAAAAAATCCTCAAGTGCCCCCAGAAGGTTGTGATCCCTTGATCATATCGCAATTCCTCAAACTGAATTTGTACAATGTTTGCTTATGTTGTATTGATCAGTGCTAGAGATATGTATAGCATGGATAATAAAGAGTTTTGCAACCTAATAAACAAGTCATTTCTATAATTTGACAATAACTGACTGACGCCAGAAAAACATCTGGAAATCCTCTGGCCACATTACTTCTCCATGTGCAAGATTTCTAACATTTTCTCAGAGTGAGATCAGCACTGATTAAAAAAAAATTATACTCAGGTTTTGGGGATCTTTTTTTTTTTAACTCTGACATGGAAACTTCTGAAGCTTCAACTCACTTATGTCATGCTATACCTTTCACAGCTCGTAATCATGTGCCAAGAATTTGTAGCTTTACTACAGCAATACAACTAAAAATCCAAATCAAATTTACTTGATTAAAGTCTTTGGACTTACTGGTCAGTACTGATTTTTTAGGGCTTCATTATTTTTTAATAGATTAAATACAGATTACTTCCAAAAATGAAATTTACAGCATTTTTCTCCCTAGGTTAACTGAAGCATCAGCTGATAAATTTGTGCCTTTATCAGCTATCGCCTTGAACTTATTTAAAAATGCTACCACTGCACTCTAGTAAAAAATTAGATTCAATTATGCTTTTAAACAATTAACCAATGCCCAACCTTGTTTTCAAGCCAAAGAACTCTTAAGTGTTATTATCTCCTGCATTCAATCAAATTTATCTTCAAATAGTGCTTAATTCCCTTCCAGATTAAGTGAGTATCTGAGTGACAAATGTCTTTTAGCTGGGCTGAAATTCTGGTATTAGTCTTCTTCCTTCTAATATGCTACATTTATTTTGAGACAATTTTATAGTATGTAATCTGAGACTGATAAGTCTAAAAATGTATTGTCTGGGTCCTCGTCTATTCTTCTTCACAGAATCACACTTCCTAAGTATATTTTCTATCATGTCCTAGACTTTGTTCTCACTATTTTCCTCTGAAAGTATTAGTCAGTCTGGTAGATACTGTAGTTTTCGAGATGCCTGGACCAAATTGCTGGTCTCAGCTATGAACTAGTTTGCGCCTTAGGCTGGATGCTTGTGAAGGAAATTGCAAGGAAATCTTATGTGCATAAAAAGCTACCACTGACTGCTGTCCTCAGAAAGGCAGGATTTACAACATCATTAAAAATTGCATGTGTGATATAAACAGATTAAGATCTTGACATCAACCTTTTCCAAATTAGCTGACATATGGAATGAAAGGTGTTAAAAGGAGAAAAAAATACAGTCAAGCCCTGCTTATCTGTGACCCAACATCTATCAGAGTCCAGGCCAGTAAGTCATTTGACTTGGGTAGCACTAGTACATAATTGCATAATTTGGGTCTCTGCCTATTATGGAAGCCTATATAGGAGGATATGGTGAGTTGTCAGGATAAGCTTCTTGTATATAATATTTGGTCATGAAGTCCTACAAAATGCAGGACTTATTTGCTGTTTCTGTTGAATGATGTATCAGAAACAGAAGACAATACTTTAGAAGGAAAAATAAGGGTCCTAGCCACAGGGAGGAGGACTTTATGTGTGATGCTAGGTAATATAATCAGCAGCATTTTTACAAGTCACCGGTTGTGACTTCATGTTCTGGCTGTCTTGCAATTTGGAACTTCTTTTACAGAAGCACTGAGCAGTCACTGTTTCAACTGAAATCAGTGGGATAAAAACTGAATAATTGATTTACAATGCAGTGTAACTGCAGTATGTAGCCACACTCCTACAGGGTTACTAGCTTAAGCAGCAGGCAAAGCAATGCTACATGACTTGAAAAGTCAAGATAAATGTGTTTATTATTGGGTGCTAAAATTAATAGATAATCAATTTCCTTCTCAGTCTCAATTCCCTTATCTGAAACTTGAGTCTAGTATCAGCACCTTATCTCACATGAATAGAATTGAAGTTTATTAATGGCAGTGAATTACTATAATACTCTACAGAATAAAAAAGAAAAACAAAAACAAAGACATATATGGCATTCAGAAAAGAAGATGAAATTAATAATAGAAAGTATCATTTTATTTTCCATACTCCTGCTTGACAACATTTGGGGGCACACGCTGCTCACAGAGAAGAATGATGCAGAAGAATCTGGAAAGAAAGATGTGTAATAAATTGGACAATGGAATTTGCAGGCAGGAAGCAGTGAGAGTGGGCATTGGAATGGCTTTGTTAGCCTGAATTGTGTGTCTAACTTTTGAGTATTTAACTTGACAACAGTGGCAACATTCTTTGAATGCCTTTTCAAGTGCAAATTTTCTTCAGGGGGAAATAACAATCAAAGACGTTCTGGTCTATTCCTCCTCCACTGGCATCAAGCTTCCCAAAGGTGCATATCTCTGCTCTTCACATGTAATTGAAAAAATTAAATGCTTTTCTTTTTTTCCACAGCAAAAGCATATGAGAAGCACAGCAAAAAAGAGTCCTTTCTTCATTGATGCCTTCTCTGGGATTTTTTTGGTCCCTTCTAGAGAAATAGTCTCTTCTAGTGATTTCTTTCCTTGTATGCCTTTTCTGGCACAGGCATTTCTAGATAGGAGGTTGTTATTTTATAAGTGGCAGCTTAAGTGAGCTTTACACCAATTTTGCTATGTCTTCTGGTAGGTGCATTTTCCACAAATTTTACTTTTCTTCTTATAAGTGAGCTGGCACATCTTTACAGTACTACTTGATTTTTGTGTGATTTCTGCTGATCCAAATTTCACGGTATGTAGGAGCAGTAAATTCTGCCTTGTAATAGATGACTAGAATTTGAATTGACATTTGTCTTTTAGGCCCTACACTCATTAACATTAAGAGGTATTTACTTGCCAATATAAACTGTGAAGTTACCATAGCTATTTTCCTATTCAAATGTACATTAAAGATGGGAATCTCAGTACAGAAAGGACAAATGATGGCCTGTTATAGAAATGTCTTCACCCTCCAGCAGTAATGGTCTCTTCTGAGTGAGGGATCTCTAAAGCTACAGCAGCGATTAAATCAGTCTGAGATCTCTATATAACTGCTGGTATTTGCTTCTGTGATCTATTTAGCTTTGCACTAGTCAGCCTTATTTACTTGCATTCAGTTGCAGTGATCAGCAGCCTCAGTAGCAGGACATGCTGAATAGAGATGGGAGCATTAAGTACAGCTGGGCTCCCCCTTCCTTCTTCATCTCTGTTTTATCAGTTCTCTCTACCTTGTCTTATGTATAAGCATTTCTGCTAGAGGGGCAAAAAGGAGGACAACAGGATTAGAACTGCTGCAGTTGTGTTTTGCATACTCATCTCTCACACCTGTATCTTTCTTTTTACATAGCTAGTATGGGCTTTTATTGCCTTTCCCCCTGCCCTAAAACACACACACACACACACAAGCTCACAGCCCAGCATCAAAGCCTCATTCTGCTGTGCAGAATTCCTGAACTCCTCATCAGCATGTTCTCCTTCCTATATTGCCTCTAGACAGTACTTTTCCCATCCACTCTCCTCCTCCTCTTGGGTTCTCCACCTGCTTCTCACGATCCTCTGCTGTTCTTAGTTTAAGCTTCTGTACTACCTGAGGTGACATTTTCTGCTTCTCTAACCTCACCAAGACAGCTTCAGATGTTTTATTGTCGAGAGACTGCTAACTGGGTTGCTCTTCAGCCATTTGCTGGCCATGGTTGGCAGCAAAAGCTGGTGCTGTTACTTTTGATTACAAAACTGAATATCTCTTCTCTAAAATCAATAAAAATACCAGAGCTGTCGATTAAAAGGGCAGGCAACAGAGATAGGAAAGTATATCAGTAGTATATACTGATACTCCTGCATTAGATACTATTTTAAATGTATGTCTTCTTTAGAGTGATCTCTTTTATTATACTAGACATTGGTTCAGATTTTATCAATCCCAAATCCCAAAATAAAGCAGTTGCAAAGCTGTAAAAGGAGTAAAGTGTAAGTCTAATACAATTACACACTGATTTTATCCTCTTCCCAAATGCTAAGTTCTGGAAAGAAGCTTTTACCTGCAATCTGTGGAATTTATCTCCAAGTGTGTAGGAGATACAATTAGGTGAGTATTGTTCATCTCTCTGTTCTGCCATTTCACTCCTACTAATTCCCTTTTCATCAGATATAACTCTTTTTAATAACTATCACTGTGGTCAACAGACCTCTTCATTATCTAGCTTGACTTATTTATTTTGCATACATTATTTTTTGGCCTTTAGAATTAGCTGTACATGCATACACTCCAAATTAATTGGCATGGTCATCTTAATTGTCACCGCTTCCTCACTTTTTCAGCCGACAGGACTGGAAATGCTGGGGATGGAAACATTTTATAGATCTCTGCAGCCAGCTGTCTGCCTTACTTAGCACTGATGGGCTCCTCAGAGAGCAAGCATCACCCTGCCAGATCTGCCTCATAAACTCTCGAAATGAGAAGTACAAAGTTGAAAACAGAGGTACATTCATGCTCAGCTCCAAAAAGTAATATTCCCAGAAATAACTGAACTTGATTTACCGAAATAGAGAATGAAAAAACATTTTTCAGATTTTAAGTCTCACAGTTACAGAACATCTATAACTCTACCCAGTGAGAGAACCCATTTTTGCACTGACTAAACTTTTAGACAATACACCACTTCGCCCTTTAAAGAAAAGAAAAAAGAGAGAGGGAAAAAAAAAAGATGAAGTGCAATAGAGTATAGGTTGTATAGACTATTTGAACATGTAGCACAGAAGATTAAATATCTGTTGTTTTTATTTCCTCCTTGTTTCTTTGAGAGCTTAACAGAAATAGGCAATTTAACATAGTTTATATTATGTTCAACAAATGGAATTGCTACCAGCATATAAGATTTTGTCATACTCCCCCATAACTTCTAGTCTAGTAGTCTGAGCATCTTCTTTTCCAGACAAAAAAAAAAAATTAAATTAGGAAGCCAAGAGAAAAAAGAATACCCTCCAGACTTTCATGTATTTAAACATGGTTGTTTCTGGTATTTAAAAAGAATCAGTGAAACTATTTGTCATTGCTACCCACCACCACTCCAAGGAGTTAGACAATTTACAAAAACTTTAATCAAATTTGAATCTTTAAATCCAAAGTGATCAAGAGCTTGTCACAAATCTTGTCAGATTTAGACATACAA
>JAVCKT010035794.1:0-29842 GCA_032273925.1 Rhynchotus rufescens | reverse complement strand
GACTAAGCTTGTGACAGAATAACAAAATTGTATGTCTAGTAGCTTATTTTAAGCCAAGTATGCTGTCTAAGCCTGGCACATTTGCATTCCCTGCCCATAATTAATTCCAGGTAAAGCCTTGCTTTATATTATTGCTGGCAGAAATCACTTGGGCTTTTGCCTCGAGTGTCAGAACTGGCGGTGATTTCAGAACCACTTCTGCCTGGGGAGGTGCCTCAGATGTTTGTCAGCATCAACAACCACTTTCCGCCCATCCCACAAGACCTGTGGCCGAGCGCCCTGCTCTTTCGGGGGAGTGTTGGAGTGAGCAGGAGACACCAGGAGCTGCCTCTCCTTGGAGATGTGGATTAAATACAGCCCGGTGACTCAAATTACTGATAGGATAGTAATGCTTTCCACTAATAGTAACAGGCTTCCTTTTAATTTTATAAAGTTTCATGTTCCTAGAACTGTGTTCCCTTGAATACACACAGCTGGAAACCTGTGAGGACCACTATGATGGTTGTGTCTCCCCTTGACTCCAGTAGTGGCCTGCATTGACATCTTAGTAATATTGGAGATGCAAATTAAAATGATGGTTCTTATATTGGAGAGCAGAAATATATTTTAGTTAAAGGCAAAAAGAATATTGAAGATAAATTGTAGGAAAGCTACCTACTTAATTGTAGTAAAGAATAAATAGAGAGACATGCAAGCCCCAGATGCTGTACAGGAGCCTTCCCTATGTTTCTAGTTTTTCACAGTGATTTCAATTTCTAAATATTCCCTCAGGATATTATTGGGCTCCAGATATTTCCATTAGATAGAGGCAGGTTAGAACAAGGATGTTCCACCAAACCGAAGTACATGCCGTTCCTAGCAATTGGTTCCTTGCGTTGAAGGGTCCAAGGAAAGGTACAAAAAGGCTCTGTCAGAAGCTTAATTTATGAATGGTGTCTTTCTAATGCATACAATGAAGTGATTTGCAGATTACTGATTAATATCACCCTGGAACGTTTAATCCTTCTTCTCGATTAGTTGTTTGTTCTGAGTAATTAGCTACAAATAAACAGTCTTGCAGCCACCAGAATGTATGTATTTACCCAGTGGATTAAGTATCAAATATTTGCTTTCCTCTTTTTTTAGAAGGAGTTTATTGCATTTAAAGCTTGCGAAAGCTTATGTTTTCTGCTGACCTGTGATTTTTTGCCCATGTACATGCAGCTGCAGCGATTCCCTAACTGCATGTTTATTTTCCTGTGTGTTTGGCCTATGTCCCTGTGCGCTGTGTGGCATGTGCTTGCTCCTCCGTCCGGGCTGCTGTCTGTGTTGTTTTGTGCTTCCAGATAGCGGTGGGTGCGCTCGCAAACGCGCTGCCATGTCTGTCACATTAACAGCCGTGAAGAGAGTTCAAAGTTCTCCAAACCTGCTGGCTTCAGGTATAACAACTAACCAGCGATACGCTGCCCCTTTCTGTCCGCACCATTTCTGCAGTAATACTCCACAAGGAGGAGAGGGGGGACCATATTTTCCATTCTGCTGGCAGCCCTGTGAATTAGTTCTCCAGTGCTCCTTAAAACACAGTCTTATTTTCTGTCTGACTGCACCAGTCGGAGCGTTAAAAGTTCACACCAAACAAGTACAATAGGGGAGGATGAATGAAGGATGAGTCAGAAAATACTTGCAAAATCAAGCCTTTGTTTTGTACATCTTTTCAAGTATGAGACAACTCCACAGGAATAAAAGTTCTGTTGGAATTTATGGAACAAATTTTGTTGCTCCTCTAAGGAGAGTGGAAGGGTCATTGGGATTACTGTGTATATAAACTTTAGGAAACATTGGAATTTTGTTTCATAGCAACTCTTGCCACCAATTTCTATCATTCCAGCATATGGTGCAAGTCTCTCAGTATCTTGAAATTTTTTTTGCACTTACAAGTAATGATAACTAGTGCTATTGGGTCTATTATTTGAATGTATTAAATGAGTGCTCATTTTAAATGATTTTTAGCCTGTTTAAAAATGTTGTAATTTAAGATTCTTTTTAAAAATATTATAATGATAAGAAATCTTTAAAAAGATCAAATCTGCCCTAGATTGGTAGTATACTGGTCAGATAGCTGCTCTCTTTTGCTTTGGACTGACAAGGAAAGCCTAAGGATCTTTCTGTGATGGGCCACTCTGACGGGATCTGTAGACATCCTTTAGGGATTGAAATAAGCCTTTCCAGCCCATCTTAATGGAATGATTTTTTTCATGATATCTAGATTTAAAATGACAGAAAAAAGGCATTGACTTACTGACTGCCCTTATTGAGTGCCAGAGATAGCAGTGACTAAATAATAGTAGCTCTTGGTGCACTATCCATAACCCTCTGCAGAATTTAATTGTGCAATAAATGCCAGTTACCTGTGGCGTAATATTCTGAGGCATAGTTAGGTAATAGATGGGAAACTGGATATACAAAACTCATATATGTATATATTATATGTATAGTATAGTCTTTTCAAAATACATCATTCAAAGAAATTTCCTAGGAAAGGGAATTTGTCTTCATTTTAAAAACCGTATGTTTGACGCCATGACAAGTACTGTTTCACAAGATTAATTAGTACGCTTGGAATTACACCAGAGCCTTTAAAATGGCTTCTGAAAGATGTTTGGCCTTAATATGCAGTAAACTGAGTGATGAAGCCCTTGAAAGACATGTATAGGAATGCTTCTGTCTCGGCAGCTGGACCTGGGGAGTGAGGGGGAATATAGGGTGGAATCTGGGAGAATATTTTTAGGGGGAAGGGTGTATGTTTTTCTTCTCCCATTCCTTTACCTATTGCTTATAAGTGTCACTGATATTCCTTGAACTCATAGGTAGATTCTTTCAGTAACCATAGCTACTGCACTCTCTAAAAACATATACATATGTTTTGTGCATATGTAGGTATGCCTGTATATCTGTAGGTATCAAATTCCTAGCACGGTCCCTATAACCCACTTAAATTTTAGTTAGCCCACAGTTTGTAATGATTAGTTGCTGTTTGAATCAATAGTTTAATTATTAAAAACAAATAAAACTCGTACAAAGATTTACTTGATGATTTACAGATGTTTTTCCAGTTTTTCCAATTTGATATTAACCTATTCACTGGATCACTGTGATGAAATTAGATTTGATATCCTACCTGCAGAATCATAGCAAAAGAACAATAAGTAGAAGTAAACATGTCTCATCACTCAGATCATTGAATATTGGGTCAAATTGTTTTCCAGCTGTAAATATGTATTATGGAAATAGCCCTGTGAAAGAATCTCCATACTAGGACACGACAAAGTATTCACGAGCTAGGAACTTTGAACTAGATACCATGTGCAATTCCTTGATTTAAGATGTTGTCATTCTTTTTATTGTTATTTTTATTTCTGATACAAATGAATGTTGATATTTCTTTTTTAGGTTCTGAATCTCAGTCTCCAGATTCAGGTAAATAAAACTGTTCTTTATGCATCTGTGTTTTACCAATGTAACTGCTCTGTAAATGGATGAATTACAATCATTTATTTGATTTCATTCTCCCATGTATCTACATTTCAGGAAGCACCATTAAGCTTGTAATAATAATTATAGGTGACTTGAGACCTCAGATTCAGGGCTTGCTTGAGAAGCAGCCTTTCCTGTAACACGGTAGCATGTTGGCAGAAAGTGAGTTTTATAGGAGATTAGAGGCTGCTGATTTGCCACCTTTACCTTGTGTGGCCCTTGCTGCTTCATTTTTAGACTCTTCCTCAGGCGTGCATGTTGTACCCACCCCACTCAGCAGCCTGCTCACATATGTGTTTCTTTTCACACCATCTTTCAATATTTTGCCATTGAATCTGTAGCTTGCTGAAGCAGAATGGTATTTCCCTCTGCATACTGGGACAATGTCTCGAGGCTTCTTCAGCTTAGATGATAAAGCTGAAATGTAGTTGCTTGGCTAAAAAGTAGAAGTGTCATTCAGATTAGGAAATAAGGCACACTTATTCTAACAATCAGATCTTGTCATGAAATTGCCATGACCAGATGCCTTTATGTGTGCTGGGATGTTCTTCAAAATGTGTGGCCCAGCTGTGAAATTCAAGAATTCATCTGTTGGAAGTACTTTAGCCTGCTTTGTGCAAGGGCTGAAACAATAAAATCTCCAAAGATTTTCATGGCTTAAAATTCATTTATGTGAGTGTGCTGTAGAGAGCATTAAACTGCTGCCAACAGCCTTGCAATGCTTGAGTTTTGTTAATTTTAAAGATAAATGGGGCAGCTTTAAGGTTATTCTCATACTTGGTAATAGCAGCAGCAGCGTTTGTTCTGCTGTAGCTAAACATTTGTAGCTAAATAGTTGGTTTGGTAGTTAGGTTGCTTGGTGATGATTGATGATAGCAATGTACAGATCTACTGATCACTAAATTGGACTCGATTCTTGTTCCTTCACGAAAAGCTTGGAGGTCGTATGATGGAAGTAGAGAGACCCTGAATGGAGACACTAGCAGTTCGTCTCTCACAGCAAAAGGTTTTAGGAGTGTGCGGCCAAACCTCCAGGATAAAAGATCACCAACTCAGGTAAGCTGAACGCTCCAAGTTGCATGCTTTGATATGCTGTGTGTGGGTTGATTTGGAGTGATATCATATACAGATGGGATACCCCTGTAGAACATTATCCTGATGTCTTGCAGACGGTGCAAGTGACCTGTGGATATGCACTGTCACGAACTGCCTTACTGCACAGATCAGTTATACTCTCCCAGGGTGCACGTCTGCAGCTTAAGACAAATTGTTTCAAAGAGTAGGATAGCCCACTAAAGAGAGTAGGTGTGTACAAATAAAGCCTTTAGGAGTATTGCCAAATGTCAGAGTCTTTACTAATATTTTCTGCTTCAGAGAAATGCATCTGTCACCAAATAATACCTGAAAAAAAGGTTTAGTAATTTTAAGGTAGATGATGTCTGCTTATTTTGCAGAATGATACAATGAGAGCATGATAAAAAAAAAAAAATTCTTGGAAGCATACTTATTTATACAAAAGTGATTAACATTTCAATGTTAATACTCCTTCTGTTACTATTTTAATTCAGAAATTTTAAAAGGCTGTGTGTGTATGTGTGAGCTGTGAATAATAGCTTGTCAGCTGAGATCATGGAGGAATTTTAGAAATAATTTGCACATATATGAACAATTTCAGTCAGAATTCTCTTTCAGTAATAATTTGTTAAAAAAAGAAAAGACCAGAATGTTGTGGGCTCCCTTCTGATCCCACTTTGCTTTTCCCGTGAGCAAGTGGAATACTTGGTTTTCTAAACACCAGCTGTACAACTCTATACCAAAAGAAGTCAGGAACCTGAACAATTTATTTTTCCATTGAGCTGAGCAATGTTGAGATGAGGCCTTAGTTCCTTTTATAGAAGACAGCAGGAAAACTCAAGATTGACTTCTAACATTTACTTTCTTTCTGTTTCTTCTTCCTCAATGTTATTTCGCTGTGTGTGGATGCTTTTGGCAAATAAGGTGCCTCTGCCTCCCCCTAGAAAAGAAAGTTTTCAGAGAGCAAGAATAACTAATCACAAGGAGGACAGAATTAATCTCCAGGCAGTAATAGCTGGGCCAACTAAACACCTCCCCATAGATACTGCCTGCTGCACTAACGAGGAGTCTGACCAGAAGACGATGTCTTCTCAGATATCTAACACAAGTGTGTCCTATGTGCAAAAAATCACCAGACCACTGGTCCCAGTGTCCAGTGTGGGCACGAGCACCGTAGCTGGCATTAGTGCTGCTCTCTGCCAAGGCCACAGGCAGCAGGCTCAAAAGCGTAGGATATCTGCCCTGAAATTAACTCACACACAAGACCCAGCAAGTAGCGTTGCCTGTAATGCACAGCAGCAGCTCAAGCCTGTTGAAGTGCCAGTATTTCCACAAAGGCCTGTTTCACCTGCCTGTAACCCCGTGCCTGAGATACACACAGCATCTCTTTCCGTTCAGATAGCTCCCATCCCTGACAATAAAGCAGAGCCTGAAACCCAAGAACATCCACCTAGTATTTCTCCAGACACTTCAAAGATGCCTTCAAAGGATTTGGGACAAAAGTCTACAGTTCCACCTTCTGCACAGGCTGCAGAATACCATGTGGTATATTTAACTTTTCCATCTTTTATTTTAGATCAGTCATGAATCATTTAACTCTCTGTTTAGTTTTACTTACATGATCAAAGTTAGAACCTTGTGTTTTCTGGGTAAAACTACCTGTTGAGTGAAACAAAACCTCAAGTTTTTAGAAAAGCATTTCCAAAAAAAAAAAAAAAAAAAGAGAGAAAGAAATTTCAGCACAGTTGGTCTGGAAGGTAACTTGACTTAATGGAGTGCAGATGCTCAGTAGGTCATGGTTACGTTATAGGTGAGACATCTGTTTGAGTGGTCCTTCTAGGACTTGACTTAAAGGCTTTATGCTGCTGTAGGTGCTGCAGGAATCACATATAGATGGAAAAGGGTTATGTTTTCTTTTGTTTCCTCAAGTGCAGCTCTACCAATTTGCTAGGCCTGTGAAAAAGCATTTTCTGAGTCAAGGTTGAGCATTGAGCAAGGCTAGACACCACTGTCTGCTTTAGAAGGAAATAGGTAGAATAAAATCTCTTGAGTTGACCAACTCTATGTCAAGCGTCACAGCACATCACATCTTCTCTGTGTACCCTGTAGGGCATGTACCCCGTGCTTGGTATAGAGAAATTTCTCCCAAGCATGTTCACCTGGGAAAGGTCTCATCCACACACAATCATATAGGAAGGATGCCAAAGGTCTTTCTGAAGGGTCTATATGTTTATCTTTTAAGAGGTGTTGTCAAGCATCATAGCAAATATGCACACTTGTGTGTGCATGACAGATTATGTGGTTGTATTTTTAAAAAATGCCTGCAGGAGACCAAGATTTTT
The DNA here is from genome assembly GCA_032273925.1 of Rhynchotus rufescens. Classification (NCBI taxonomy): domain Eukaryota; kingdom Metazoa; phylum Chordata; class Aves; order Tinamiformes; family Tinamidae; genus Rhynchotus; species Rhynchotus rufescens. The sequence continues at coordinate 22,913 of JAVCKT010035794.1, read as the reverse complement.
CTGACACATGTTTTGCTGTGCACCAGTGATACAAATTGTGCATTTTTCTATAGTTCTTCTGCTATTTATTAGTTTAAAAACAAAAGTTAACAAAACATTTCTGAGACCTCCAGCTATATATTGGAAAGAAATGTTCAAAAACGTTGTAAAATCCAGCTTAGAAATAAGTTTCTATTTAAAACCTGCGGAGCAGGACACAGAGAACTTTACTCAGTAAATTTTGTCAAAAGCGACAAGTCCATTCAAGTGAAAGCCACAGTGAAGGAATAATGTCAGAAACAAATGAAGGAGCAAAAAAGCCTTTTCTGGTGAATGGGACAGTACTGTGCAAAGATTATAGGAGGCAGGTTTGCAAACATTTCAAATATGGGCAGTGGTGGATGCCACCAGACAGTAAAACTCAAAAATGTAACTGATACAAGTTATGGCTTTATATGTTTTCTTTTCACTTAAATAGTAGTTCAGCCTGTTCATAGAATGATGCATTTCAAATTCTCTGAAACAAAGTCCTTAACAGCTAGAAAATATTAAGGAAAATATCTTTTATCATCTAAAATAATATTTATTCAAACTCAACATGATGAATAACAACTTATTTTCTAGCTTTTCTTTTCCCATAGACATTGCAAAGACAAATTTTGCTTTTTTGATTTTAGAATCAAAAAAAGCCAAAATTTTATACAAAGCAAGCCAAAATAATACTTATGCTGGTCTGACAGTTCTGGAAATTTATTTTTCTATTTTCCCTTGGTTCTGCTGCAGAGAGACAAAGATTGGAAATATGTCAACTGCATTTCTTTGAAGAAAATGATAAAATATGAAGCTGATTACAGAGATTAATTAGAATATAGTCAGCTTTTCAAGCCAGATCCCGTGAGTGATCTCTTGCCTGTGGAATTCAGCTGACATTTTCCCAATGTTGATGATGGAAAATATTTCTAAACATGGGTGTGAGAATGTGTGTCTGATAATCACAGTCAAGCAGTAGGACTAGTGGGTTTTGCTAGCTGTGTGTTAAAACAGTATATGCAAAACTGGAGCACAAATCAATGTGAGTGGTGTTATAAACTATAACATCAGGTGAGATCCCAAAGCCAATGAGCTTTGGGCTACTGTTAGCAACAGAGGATACAGTTGTATGTCTAAACAGCTTCCTGATGGAGATCTCTGGTTCAAATCTCAGTGTCTTTTAGCTGATACCAGAAAATTTGCCCCCGATAGCTCTGTATGTCATGGTAGTTGTGAAGTTCACAATTTGTGTCATATAGACAAATCATCTTCCGCATATATGTCTAGTAGCGCTCCCATTAATGGCCCTTTTTCTGGGAGCTCTACAGGGCTTTGCACAGCAGTTTCAAGCATTTGTGTATGCACTGATCATAGGCTGTCAACTCAAAATTGCCCCTTGTTAAGCTAAATCCTCTAGGATGCTTTCAGGCTCCACATTAGGCCCACCAGGAATTCTCAAAGCTGCTGTAGAAGTTCTCAAGAACAAAAACATCCCGAAAGGCAAGGGCACCATAAAACCCAACAACTCTCCCTCCACGACAAGGTTTATGTGTTTGGAAGGTGAACGGATGAGAGTAGCTAATGATCACTTCTCAAATAGTAGAGATGATGTACAGAATAGATTAAATATTGCTCACATGTGTGGGTGTCTATATATGATAGCACAGGTGCATTTATATGAAGCCAAAAAGTGTGAAAAAATACAGCTGAGCATGAAGAAACAAGAGACAGCCAATATGGTCCCATATGGTCCAGCAAGCTCCTACAGAAAGACTTTGCAGTGTTCTGGAATGTATCTTGTCTTGTCTGTGCTCCTATTTGTACTTCATGTTAGAGCTCATCTGCTGGGACATTGGGAGCAAGCAGAAGTGTGGTATGACTCACTGAGTGACATTTTATAAACACTCCTACTCGGAAAGGTTAAACCCCTTAGAGGCGTATGTATAAAGAGAAGCATTCTAGCTACTTAATATTGGACTTACTGGAACATTGCTACTGTCATGAGAGATGCTGCTCCTCTGAAGCCTGCTGCAAACATAGGGGAAATATCCCAAACTGCATGAGCAGAGAAATTAGTAGTTGTTAATATGAGATTGACAAATTTAATTGTCCAAACCTCCTATTAAGTACCAATTCTAAGCTGATGAAGAACTGAGCAGCACCTTCTGTAGTAAGCACCTGGCATTTTTATCCTTCATTTTGTTCCTGCTTTCATCAGTGTCGTCTTGTTCTGGACACCATTCTAAAACTGAGGCTGCAAAACCTGGCCTGACTTCCCCAGATGAGTTGACACTTGGCTAATGCTGGTGTCATGAGAGGAATAGAGGCTATTAGGCTGGATGCTTAGGAAATTTCCTTTTGCCAGCTTTATAACTAACCTGTCAAACTGGCTCAAATGAGCCTGGAATTCAAAAAAATGTTCCTAAATTGATTTATATAATGTAGACATTACTGTTTGTTGTGTATTGACAAGGTACTGAGTGGTGTAGAAAGCAGAGGAGACAGGCTTCAACGTTGTGGGGACAGGCAGCAAGCCAAGGAAACTGAACACATAATTTTCATTTTACTTTGTGCTGAACACCTTCCTTATACTGAATTTAGAATATGCAGATTAGTAAAAAAGGATATAGAAATGCAACTTGCAGCACCAGTTTGGAAATTTTGACATCAGCTTACAGCAATGAAACGTCAGAGGTATTTTTACCCATTTGTGTAAGTGTATGGGTGTAATTTGAATGTCTACTAAACTTTGCGTATGTATTAACAAAATGAATTCATTTATCCTTGAGTCTTCATGTGTCCTGACTGTTGAAGCAAGGCCAGCACTTTGGTGTTATTAGTAACCTTGCACCACGCTGCAGATCTTTCATTAATATGATTAGTGCCTGATTTTAAAACCAGTACTAGGGTCACCTGTCCAGTTAATTGAGTTGGGTGCATAGTGTGAGCTTCAGGCCTGATGTGCTACTGTTGTATGGGAGGTGAGCATTTCTAAGGAATGGCAGAAGGCTCGACTTGAGATCTTAAATTCACACACAATGTTGATACTCTGCCTCAAGGGTCAGTAGTGAAAATGCATCTATCAGCTCCGCAGCTCAAGCTAATTACACAATTTGTATAATTTTACATCATTCTAATGGATGAAGTTGTGTGGTAGCTAATGCACCTGATTTCTGGTAGCATTTTATGGGCTGTGACAAGAACAAACGTCATCCGAAGGACAGTGAATTAACTAATATTAAAAAATAAAAATTTAAAAAAAGAGGCTTTGAATGTGTTCAACCTGGTCAAGTTCAACCTTCAAGTATTTTTCCTAATGCTGATAAGTACTGATTAGCAGTAGCCAGGTATTTAGAGTTTACCAACACTCATGTCAAGAGATGCATTTTTAGAATGATCCAATCTGTTTTTGAAAATGCTGCTTTCAGGCACCATTTCAAACACTTGCAGTACTACAGGGTAAAGGCTCCACCAGCCAGCATATTAAAATTTTACTTTACAAAGCTGTGTAACTTCACGTTGGGAAGCAATAACTGGAATTGCTGCATTCCTTAACACGTGATATTGTGTTCTCTTCAAGAATTTGGCTTGGTGAAATCAGCTACCATTTGCCAAACACAATGTATTTAATTGTGGGAATCTAATTTTGTTTACTCTCTGGATGCACCCTGAATATCCTTTCCTGTATTGTCTGTCCCTCCTTTTCTCAAGCATGCAGGCAGTAATCTCAGTTTGCATTCAGAAGGCTGCTTTAGTTTTCCTGAGTCTCCAGAGTTACCTGCTATCATAAAAGTTTAGAGATTGAACTTGGTATTTTGGCTCAAACACATTTAGCTACTTCTGTGGCTGCTGAGAGGGTATCTTGTCCCAAGGAGGTCAGAGCTTCTATTGGTACTGCCTTAACTGCAGTACCTCCAGGTTCCTGTCTTGGCTGGAGATCTTGATTTGAGACTTGAATGCTGGAATTGGGCATGAGTGATAGTTCAGTGTTCACATTTTGTGCCATTTTCTATCTAGCTGTGAGCTGCAATACTGTGCACCATTACCTGCTATTTTTTATAGATATGCATGAATTCATGCATCTTAAGCCCCTTTATTAGGCTATAAAAACAGCTATTTAGGCTCCACATGTATTTGCTGTTCATGAAATTGTTTTAATAGTTTTTCATTGCATTCCAAGGCATCCACTGGTCAATTAATTTCCTCAACCTCAAAACTTTTGCAGTCGTGCAGTACTTAGCCTCTTTGAACTGTGTGAAAACCTTTTGTTTATTTATTTTTTAAGCTGCAAGTTTGAAACATTGCTCAGAATAAAATGTGCTAACTGCTACAGTTACTGCTTTTAGCCGTAGCTCTTGGCTATTCCCATGCACTTCGTAGGTCCGGTAGCACCCAACAGGTTTTTTCCAAAGCATTTGGAGCAAGTGATGGATATATGTTCACTTGCTTAGATTTTCTGAAATGTTTGTTCATACAGATGGCTTTACCTCGTTAAGACTATTTGTGTAAATTCCAGTTGATCTCAGCAAGAATTATGGAGCTGGGCCCCCAATCACCTCTAATAAGCAGTACAGTTTGGGTTGTGTTCCAAGTCTTCTCTAAGGGATTTAAAGATATTTTCAGATTGTGGATTAAAATGCCAAAATGGTATTTTAATCTTAGATTAAAAACATTTTCAAAAGATTAACGATATTTGCATATCCTGGAACACAGGAAATAAGCATGGTGTCATCCATGACAATGTGATATCCTTAAATAAAAGCTGACTTTATTAAGTAGCAGTTACTGTAGTATCTTACTGTCCTCTATTGTATGTGTATTTAAAATCCTGAATAGCCTTTCCCTGAAGCTATTCAAGGGTTCCCCAGCTCTATCAGAAGCGAAGCCATTAGTGCTGAAGGGAGTAGTATTTTGACATACTGGACAACTTGATGGAAAGCTCGTGGCTGACAGATGGTGTAGAGGGATTTGTAGAGCTGTTTAACAAATCTCAGCTTGGAAACCAGAAAGTAACACGGACTGGATGCCAACAGGCCTTTCCTGGGCCTTTAATTGAACAAGTTGCAGGTACAGGACTCACTCTAGCCCACCCTCCTGTGACTGATTTGGAACGTGGGAACATAAAGCTCATACATGGTGTGTTATCAGAATTGCTCTCATGAGGATGTTCTCTTCTAGAACAATGCTGAAACCACCCAGCTGCTGTGTTTTGTCTCAGGACTAGATCATCCCTGTCCTCTTCTGTTCCCACTCCTCCTTTCTCCTCACACTTAAACCAGGTACCCTATTAATCCTTGTGTCCTCTAATGCTGAATCTGCCAACCTTGCACTGTTACCCAGTAGGCTGGCAGGGTGCTTCCAGGGTGCTTGAAATTCTAAGGCCATCAAGACATTTTTGTCAGTGAGGCAGTGGAGAAGATACATTCAGTCATTAATTGAAAAAGAAAAATCTTTATAATCTATAGTTTGCAGATCATGTGAACATTCAATTCCAGGGCTTCCATTTAGTTTACAGTCTTGTCAATCTGTACATGACAGTTCATCTTAAAATGATCTTTTCCTTAGAGGGAAAAAAGGGGCAGCATTTCCGCTGCTGGAGTTGCAGAGCCCTTTTTCCTTGTAGAAACGAGACGAACATATGGCATTCACTTGTCTCATATTTATGTAAAGTATAAAATAGTGTGAACTTCATCAGGGCTCAAGTGAGATCATTTAATCTGTGGAGCACGTTATGAATATTCATCCCCAGCACACTATGGTTTCTGGCATTGCTTCCAGTAGTATTTGATGAGTTCCTTTCTTTCAATTTTTTTCCTGCTTTGTTATAGTGCGTGGTTGATTTCTTTCCTAATCCATGTGAATGTGAACTTCCTAGGGCTGCTGAAAAACTTAGGCTTTTGTAATTCTCCTACACACAGCAAGAGGCAAAGGGAAAAGGTTTTATTCATTTGGTAATCTGTTTTCTTTTCTTATTTTTTTTTCCTTCAAAACTCAGCTTGGAAACCAGAAAGTAACTGCCCCTGTGATGGAGGTAAATGCTTCACAGACACACAGACAATCAGCAACAGAAGCTTCTCCACTGCCTCCTCCTCCTCCTGTGGTACCAGTTAACAGAGCCTCTTTCTCACCAGACAGTGGCACCCGTCTAGTGTCATATTCTTTGCCAGCGCTTGATGATTTGTTGCCTTCACGCTTTTATAAACCCCCGGCCCTTTCCCCTTTTCCATACAAACCCCCCTTCCTAGCTCCCGAAGGCGCAGTCCGCAGGAGCGATGCGGCCTCTGTAAGCGCAGACTCTGCCCTGAGCGAGTGCTCCTCCCGCCCGGCGAGCGAGTCCTCCACAGCCCTCCTAGACGAGCTGCAGACTTGCAGCTATGACACCACTGACTGCTCTGAGACACCTTCCCCAACCTTGAGCCAGATGTCCGCGCTCTCAGATGGCACCACCTTAACCAGCACTGCTGCCACCTCTCATGTAATTATCCTTCCTTTTTTCCGCCTCCGTTTCGTTCAAACAGGTTGTCAAATGGGAAAAGGATTCAAATTTGTCCGTCTCATTATTCAGACACATATTCTGTTAAGAGTTTTCAGTGTCTGCAGCCGGAGAATACATTTTGCAATAGTTATTAACAAAAATAATTTGCATAGCAGATACGGTAATAGCCAGGGAAATGACACCGAGTTGTTGCAGAGATCAGTGCTCAGCCAAGGTTTGTACTGGGCATTTAGAATAAGTGAGTCATTCAATAAGTATCTGATCCAAATGCACTAAATGAAAGGGGATTGTTGATTTTTAACAGATTTGTTTATAATACCGTTAGTGGTTTACAGGTTTGCAGAGTCATACTCTTTGGGCTACTAATGTTTTTTGGTTTATACTGATGTATAGATTTCACTAATACAACTTGTAAACTTCTAGTAAATATTGGCCTTACTTAACACATTTTTTTCCTTCAGCCATGATCGCTGACTGCATGAGGTTGCTTCTGTTTTCTCTCCTCTAACTAACCTTTCCCCCTTACGCACAGTTTCTTACAGGAGTGAACTTCATAAATAATCTTGTAGTTTCTAAGTATCTTTTTCCTTTTCTCTTGGTTAAGTCAAGGAGAACAGCAGTTTCCAATTACATGTTTTATATGTACATGCAATTTTCTCTAGTTTAGTACACTCATGTATGAGTAAACAGAGAAGGGATAGAATTTAGGTCAAATCTAGATCATTTTCTCAATTCTTTTGAGATTAACTGTATGATGAAAATGAGTCAGAAGTGAGCCTTCATTTAGACTCAGCAGTCTGGTGCTGAATAAAAATTTTGCACCAAGACCAAAGTTTTACCAGGTCCCAGCAGTGTTGCAACTTGAACTTACCATGCTGAGGTATCAGTGCAATCATTTACAAGTCTAATCAGAACGCTTGGTCTATAAAGAGCAGAAGGTGTATATGTTTTTAAGCTTTTTATAAATCTTCTGAAAAGCAGTGTGATCTCCAAAACTTGCAAATAGCCCCCAAGCAAGTAGCTACCCACAGTCAATGCTCCGGATGCTGTTTAAAAGATAACATGCATGTAAAAGCTGTCATTCCTAACTCTTTCCAAAGAATCAGCCCTGTAAATCTGCATACAGCCTGGCCTTGTAATGGCCTTGTAACCAAAGAGCGTGTTTGGTAGGGCCTGGTACTGAAATAACACACTGCCACTACGTGACTAGCTACGGGCTGCATGGAGCATCTGTCTTTTCTGCTAAGCTACTTGTGAAATAATCAGCTAACTGCATTTTTCTTTGGGAAATGTTTTTGTAAGCCGAAATGAGCAGCCCTTTTCCCGTGGGAAGGGATGTATCATAGTCTAGCCAGCACTCCTACTCTTAAAAATGACCAGGCAGGTGTGGGCTTAACAGTGTTTTGCCATTAATGGATAAGGAGGAAAGTATGAATCTTCCATCAAAGGAAAAAAAACCCTGGGACCCTCCTAAGATCCTTATAGAGAGTGTACCTGAGGTGAAGATCAGTCAAGAAGGAGCATAAGGAAAAGGAGGTTCTCTCCCTGGGCTGGGCACTGCCTCCTTCACCCAATGGTCAAGTTGTCCACTTATCATATATGGGCACCTAAATGCACATTCGTGACTGTGCAACCTGTCTGCATGAGAGTTGAGCACTGCCTGGTGGGTGAGCCCTGCTGCCTGGCCCAGCCCTTGGGTAGAGCCCAAAGATCCCACAAAGATCGAGAGGTTTTGATAGAGAAACGCCCAGGAGCAGCTTCCCCGTTTGGAAGGACTCACACTAGTTCTTTCCTCAGAGAAAGAAATACTGTATTAAATACCTCGCCAAGAAATAAGCTTTCCAGAAACAGCAACATGCAGGAGAAGAGAACAGGCTCAACCTCTAAATAGGGCAGAGATACATGGCCTTATCAGAGATCCTCATCTGAAAACATTTCTCCTTGTCTCTTGAAACGTTCCCACTGCTTATTCAGCTCTAGTGCTCTAATCGCTTCAAGTACTTCTGGAGGATGGGTGTGAGAAATGCCGACTTTGTTTACATTTTGGGTCATGATTATTCAGAGATTAAACCTTTTGTGTTAAAATGTTTAATGGGCATATCTCCACAAGACAAACTCTTCAACTTAGCTCTAACAGATGGCATTAAAATGTCAAGCCCTTGAGTGCATCGCTAAGTTCACATGATGCCATGGCTTTGCTGAGGTACCAAAAACTTTATTTTTTTTAAGTATAGACTAATTTTAAAATATAATATTAACATGCTTTTTAATGTGTTTTTTCTTTGCTGTCCTAAATAGTCTCATTTTATTAGCAAAATTCATATTGTCGTACAGATTTTTGCTGTTTCAGTTCTCTGGTTATATAAAACCGAGCAAACTTCTAATGCTCCCAATTCTGTGCAGATGTAAAGAAAATAACTATTCTGCATGAACAGAGGGGCTGCAGAAAGCGTCTCGCCCTGTCCTGTGGAAGTGCCTGCTACTGTCTCACGTCCTGCAGGGCGCTGCCTCCTGTTAGAGCCTTGTGGTGCTCTGCAGCCCAGGCCTGCGAGTGCCAAAGCCAGGGGCAGCGAGGGAAGGGGTTCCAGATCTCTCTCCTGTAACTAAACCACCAGTGGCTTGTTATGCTGCAGGACTGACAGTTTGCTTTTAGCTTTCCCTTTTCACTTACTGTTTTTTGCTCTCTTTTGCCGTTGGGAGGTTTGCCTCCGTGGCCTTTATTGTAACAGCGATAGCTGGCGCTGCAGCGTCCCGTAGTCCCTGCCGCCTGTGTACAGGGCGCTGTTAGCAGCAGCAGGAGCCGCGCACAGGGCGCGAGCGAGCCCAACAGGAGCCTCTCCTGCCCCTTCGTTCCCTTCCAGCATCGGACTTACCCGGACCTTGTTTGTGCAGCTCCTCTTCACTGCTCGACCACAGTCTTCATGCCACCTGCCGTGACCGCAGCGCTTCCCAGGCAGTTCTCACAGGGGAGAAGGGAGGAGGCACAGGATGCAGAGGGAACATAATGTGCTTGCTTTGCAATGAGTTTTGTGTTGCAGCGAGCGCAGATGCCATTGCAGCGAGGTACCTGGCAAGGGGTGCCCGCTGCAGGGACGGTCGCGCGGGGGCTCCGCGGCTCGGTTAACGGGATGTCGTTTTGTCTCTCTTAGGCTCAGGTCACAGTGAATGGCAACTCTGGCACTGCTGCCAGCCCGGTGAGCCACTTTCAAAGGCCTTTTTCCCCTTCTTCAGCCTTCACTCCACCAGCTTCTCTCAATTCCAACATTGTTATCATGCAGCATGGCAGTATGATGGGTAAGCCTTGCACAAAACATTTATCTTATGTGTTATGTAGCATATTATGATTTGTTTGGCTGGGATTGCAAACACTTGCAGAGTACTCTAGAGCCATAGGAAAGGTACCATCTGCTCTGCTACCTTGGGGGTTAAAAAGAAATAATAGTGCTAGAAATAGTAGTGTTTATTGTTAGCTACATGGAGTTATGAAGTTGTATCCCTTATGTGCATGAGAGTGGCCACTCACCACTCTTTTCTAGTACCTGTGCTGAGGAAAAAGCCTAAACGCAGCTCAACTCCCACAACCCCCTTAGGATTTCGCCCACTTTAAGAAACCAGCGGCCAATTTTCTACATTGCTGCTTCCCACAAGTTCTGTAATCTGCAGTGAACACAGTGCCACAAAGCGTGCATCTCTGGGCTTTTAAACACCTAAAGTCCTATCAGTCTAAAATTTATTTATCCATTTTTCAGGGCATTACTTTTTTGTTTTGTTTTAAATATTTAAATGATCAGTCTCACAAAGAAGCTTTCCATTTTGTCGGTGTTATCCAGTTTTGTCACTACCGTCATTTGCTTGCCCTTTTCTTTCTGCCAGCATTTGCATTTTTAGATAACATGTACATGCAAAGCTCCTTTGAATGTGATCCTAGCGTTTGCTTCTTGGTTGTGCAGGCAGGCAAATTAAACGACAGTTCCAGCTCTGAGACTTAGGGCTCAGGTAAATGCGGCTTTACCGCGTCCACGCGATAAGCGCAGAACCTGCCTGCATGGGTGTCTCCACATCCCAAAGCCCTGGGTTCTTTGTTTGCTTCTACTTTCCTGATCTTAGTCTTTACCAATTTTATTTTAGAAGTATCTGAAGCAAAGGAAATGCTTTCCCATGTCTTTTAGTTTTGTGCATTGCTCATGAAAAATCCCGCTGATGGCAACAGTTCGAAGCCTACAAAGAGTGAAGGCTTCAAGTCCCAACTGTTTTCTAAATTTGACATTGTGCACTTTGGGAAAAAGGCCCAAATATTCAGACATTTGCCCCACAGAGCTGCCCCTCACCATATATGTGTAGTACTGAGTTATTTACAGGATTTCGAACTTTGAATAAACAGCCGAGACAGGCATGCCAAGTACAACTCTTTACAGTAGTAACAAGCAGAAATATTTGAATTAAAATTAGAGCTTACTGTAATTAGACACTTTTCACTGAATTATATCACAATTCAAATCTTTTGCTTCAGAAAAATCAAAGATTTTTAGTATCACCTGAAAGACGATCGTAATCTTCAGCAGTGCTAGAAATTTATCTTTGCCCCTACTCTCCTTTATCCTGCAGTAGGGATGCATCGTGCCTGCTCTTGCACAAAAACACAGTAGTCCCAATGGCCCACAAGTAGTTTGGTGAAGAAACCCTCTGCTTGAGGGACAAGGGCTCTTTCTCCTGCATGCAAGAGAAAATTACCTCATCTACACACCAGAGAATTTCACATGACGCATCCTAGCAGTGAGGCGTTTTTTGTTAAATCATTGACTCGCTCTGAATCTGAGGTGAACAGTAACAGCAATGTTATTAATTTAGTTAATTATTAAAGGAAGATTTGCAGGAGAGTAATAGAAACATTGGTAGGGACCAACAGCAGCTTGCAGTAGACCTAAAGCCCAATGGGTGGATCATCAGATGAAAGCCAAATTCTGGAGGTTCTTTTATACAGACTGCACAGTGAGGTACTTGAACATACCAATAAGGACTGTATCCAGGCATTTCTTTCAAAAAATTGTTATGCATCAGAACTTAATGTTTATAGAATGTATAATGTGAATCTTTGTCAAATGTTCAGTGAAATCTGTTGCTCTGCTTGCAGGACTAATTTTTCATATTGTGCTACTTTGGGGCAGGGGGAGGAGAATATTGTAATTAAATCACTAGTTCAAAGCAGGGGAAGGAAAGATGCAATTTTGCCTTATAGCAAGAAAGGCTGTTCTACCACTGCCTCCATCGATTTTGCAGGACTTGTGCTTCTTTTTTCCTTTTTGCATGATTAAGAAGCTGTGAAAAAGCGTCTCTAGCCTACGAAACTCTGAGCTGAACAGCTTAAGACGTTAACACGCCTCTAGTTCAGGTGATGTAGGAGGGAGCCGGGGGCAGGCTCGGCTAAGGTGATATATTTATGAATGCGTGGTTGTCATCAGCCTCCTAGCGCACGTTGGAATTGTGAAGCTTGACTGCTGAGCCCCACGGTGCCGTTACACAACGTTGTGCCACGTTATCTCCACAGAGTCCACAGAGACATACTCGCAGCACGTTGAGCCTCTTGGCAGCAGCGCCGGCACCAGCACAATACCCATCTGTAGATCCTCAGAGGAAGAGAAAAAAATTACAGTCATTAAAGCGCCACATTATGCAGGGATTGGCCCGGTAGATGAATCTGGAATCCCTACAGCAATTAGAACGGTAGGAAATTCTGGGGAATCTGTGTGTGAACTCGCACAATGGTGTGATTGTTGGTAATGGGTTTTTCACATTCTTCTGGTCTTATATAATGCGGGATACAGCGCGCGTAATCACGGGGCCCATGAATATAATATTGTGTATTGAAGGAAAAGGAGCCTGCTGACAAGGGCATAATTGGGCAACCTCATGTTTCTAGTGTTAATTATGAGGAGTCAGAATTTTGTCTCTTGCGTCCTTGCTTTTTGGAGATGGGCAGTAATTGCATTTGTCATATCATTTTTAAAAACTAAAGAGAATTTTACACGCTATATATATGTATATGTGTTTGTGTGCATGCAGATATAGTATATACATATATTTATATGTATACATACATACATGTGTATATATAAAAACCTATCTCCCTCAGGTTCCTGCATTTTGGGGCGGGTATTTTTCTCGTTCCACCAGCGTGGTGTAGAAATGAGTCGTTTCACCCGGGTAACTATCGGCGCGGGGGACGGGAGCGCCGCGCGCGGGAGCCCCCGGCGGCCGCTCTCCCGCGGGATTGCGCCGCCGCGCGGGACGCACTGCCCGTCGCGCGGCGCTGCCAGGGCAGCCTCTCCTGGCTGCTCCCGGGGGCGCAGCCGCGGCTGCCAGGGAAGCGCCCGCCGGCCGGGCCGCTCCGAGAAGAGGCAGCTGGAGCGGAGCGAGCGGAGCGGGAGGCAGCATGAAGGCGGCGGGGCCCTTGCAGGTGAAGTTTCGCGAGGTGTGAGGATGGGGCAGCTCTTAGGTTTATCCTCCCTGGCAATCCTGGCGCACGGGGCAGTGTTGTACCTGCCAAGAAGTGCTTCCGTGCTTTGGAAACTTGGGAGGAGAATCAGGAATTGAGGCAGAGAGGCAATAGGGAAAAATCAGAATAAGTGGTAAAAGGGCATGTTTTTAGTAAGAATGGGGGGAAACTTTGGCATTTCTTGCTGTCTTTATTTTTGATGTAGACAAATAACATGAATAGAAGTCTTTTAAGTGAGTAAATTTACTTGCAACAGCACTGTAGCTTCCTACCCTTTCTTAAAGCGAATATGTTCCTGTTTGTAAGATGCAGGTTTTTCTTTCCTTTTCTTTTTTAAATAGCAGATTTATTTAATGGGTGGATATTAGTTATATAAGAGTATAACAGAAATCCCCCTCAAGTGTGCTTAATGGAGCTGGCAAGCTGCCAAACTATATTTAACTTTCAGATCAGATGCTCTGAATCTCTAAGATTTTCTTCTCAACGCCTGCGTGCAGTTTGAAGGGTGACATTTTTCAGCTGCTCTTCTTTTATGTCGTTTCAGTTTCACAATATCTTGCAGCCTTTAACTTTAGTGTGGCAGCAATGAGTCCCATGATGAGATACGAGTTTAAAGATGATGCCTGTTTGTCTGAGGGTGTGTTAGACGGTGTGTCTGCCTTGAATGCTACTTTGTGCAGCTCTTCTGCCTCCTTAGGATTTAGCTGGAGATAAGGGTACTTTCAAGATACTCATCTGGGATTGCATTTACATATTGACAAGTGTAGTTGAGCCCACGGTACCCTAGTGGTGTGAGGACCAAGGGGACTGAGTTGTCAGCAAAAGCTGCAAGCGGGCAGCTGGGCAGCGTCTCCGCGGAGGAGCGCGGCCCCGTGCAGGGACGGGCGACGGGCCGGAGCCGCAATCCCCATGGGCTGCACGCGGCAGGTAGCTGCAGTGCTGCTCTTTCTCCAAGGGGATGCAGTGCTTGCTCTTTCTACAAGGTCAGTGGGACTCCAAACAGGAATTCTCTCCAGGAAATTTCAGACCTGCTCTGCATGCAGGGGTAGAGAAGGTACAGAAGGGCAGAGAAGCTTTGAAATTAGTTGAGCACTGCGTGAAAGTTCAGACATCTCTGGTTCATCCATCCTTCAAAAAGGGCAGCAGCCTTTCAGAAAAGGAGCAAATACAGATTCAGATGTGATTGACAAACTCTCACCCCTTTCTGTTCCTGCAAAGCGCCTCTGTGCAAAGCTGCAGAGAGGGAAAGGCTTCTTGTAAAGCGCTTCCTTCTCTGGGAGCTTATGTGCTATGTTAGCACGCAACCCCCAGAGCCTTTGAGCTCCTTCCAGCTCGGGAAAGTGCAAACCTCAAGCCCAAAGTTCAGGTCATTGTTCAGTGTTGCTGCAGTGCCAAGCCCTGCCCTAAAGGTGGTGAAACTGCAGGGCATTAAGATAAGGTCTTTGCAAAGGAGTGACTAAAATGTTCTCTCATTAAAGCTTTCAGTCAAATGGCTCAGGCAAAGCCTGCCGCTGCCAGCTTCCTAGGAAAAGAAAAAAAGAGATTCATGGAAAGCAGCAGGACTGCGGTGTCCTAGTAGTATTAAAAATGATTGCTAAAAGGATGAATTTGCAGATAACCATCAAAACAAGCATGTGGAAAAAAACTTTATTTTGTCAGAAGGAAGAACTTCTCTTCCATAGCTGGCGATGGAGCATTTTAGTGAGGAAAAAACATTATGTCCGCTGAAAGTCATAAACGAGTCCTTTAATTGTGTGGTCCTATGGACTGGTCACTTACGGCAGTGATGGGGCACTTGTGAACCCAAATTGCAGATGCTTCTGCTGTCTTCTGAGTGCTGCCTGGCTGCTGGTGATGCACGGCCGTGGTTCGTGTGCTTGTGATGCACGTGCACAGCCACCATTTACTGCAGCAACACATGCAAAGCAGCGTGGCATCTGCAGTGACTTGCTGCCTTGGCATGCTGCTGATTTCTCAAAAAGTTTGGCTTTTGGTGTTAGCGAATATAAATTGAGAGAGTGTATTCTGGAATTGATTTTTTACATTAGGATACACCTTGTCTGGCTTATAATATAATGCAGATTATTGACAGAGGCTTTGATGGTGGGGAGTGGGGCAGGAGGGACAAGGAAAACATGTTGGGAGAGAGGGTAACACAATCTTCTTCCCTGGTCCCATGGAAGCTGCTCCAAACCTGCCCTGAGTGTGGCAATTCTTGTGGGTTTTTGGAGAACCTGGCTGTTCAGGAAGGTGTCTCTGCATCTTTGTCACTGGGCAAGCAGCAGGGTCCCCACAGGAGTATGTTTGCACTATTTCCTATCTCTTAACCCTGATTTGAACTCAGCTGGACGACTCCTGCATTCAGAGGGGTGGTGTGGGCCTCTGGCACCAGCGCTGTCTCCTGCTCCCGCAGGATGGGAGGGATTTCCCAGAGGGAAGGCTCACGTCCCTGGTGCCATTGGAGCTGCTGGGCTTCCCTGCGAGCTTTAGAGCTGGCAGAGCCTTGAGCACCCAACAGCCTCCCTGCTTGCAGCCCTGCTAAGTCCCTTCTACCCGAGTTCTGCTGGGATTGATGCTTAAATTCTTTGGGAAAAATAAAATGGCCCAAATTTACTTCTGAGAACCACCTCTTTGGCAGAAATCAAAATTCAGGTGGGTGGGGAAGGGGCCTGGGCTGGACACAAAGCTTCCTCTCCTTGATTTCCCCCAGGCAAACCTTGTGGAAAGCATAACCTGCCACTACAATTACTGTCCCCCCCAGCAGATCTCTGAGTGTTCAGATGACCCTCAGCTTTGCCTTTAAACAGACTCCAAAAGCCATTTATTTGCAATTTAATGAGCTGTTTTTTTGCCATTTCTCCTCAAAATATGGAGGCTTCTTCTGCCTAGTTCCTTACAGTAAGAGCTCACCAAGTTTAAGGATATAAATATAGGAGTTTTAACAAGAGCAAAATTCAGAGCAGAAGTGTGATTCCTATGGAGCCATATACGAGGATCTTCAGAATATCTTTGATTGTAAGATAGTTTTGTTCATCTGAATTAAATATTTTGCTAGTCAGAAAAACAATTAAAATAGTAGGACCTAAGAAGAAGTAGGAAATGCTGACAGTATATTTGCCTCAGTGCAGTCAATATTACTTAGATTTCTGAAATACTACCATCGTGTCTCAAAGAAAGATGCCCCCAAAAGAGAAAAGGTAAAAGGGTGAAGGAGAAATATAATTTAAAGCATGAGCAAATGTTAATGTGAAAAGAGCTTGGGACTTTGGGACTGCTTAGTTTTCCAAAGTAAAGATAAAAATTTATGGGTGATATTAATAGATAAATTATATATACCTAATTACCTCTTTGAGAAACAGAATAAGACAAGACTAAGTTTCCTGGAAGGGCAAATTTCATATTGATAAAAGTCAAAACTGTTTGCATACAACCCAAAGCTTAACTCCTAAAGGTCATGTTGTCTTAACTCTTTCCTAGTATTCCCAGGTATTTGCAATAACATTTTGAAGATAATTTAAGTCAGAAATGGGCAGG
This sequence comes from Rhynchotus rufescens, assembly GCA_032273925.1. Lineage (NCBI taxonomy): Eukaryota > Metazoa > Chordata > Aves > Tinamiformes > Tinamidae > Rhynchotus > Rhynchotus rufescens. Next base: position 6,381 of record JAVCKT010035794.1, on the reverse strand, counting down.
TATTAAAAAGAAGCTCTTCCTAGAAGCTCGTACTAGCTGAGGCTCTGCAGGTCATGCGTGGAGTCGCTGTCAGGTGTGGGGCACTAAGGTAAACTCTCTTCTAGCACCAATTCCTATGTTCCTAAGCACTGCACGTGGTCAGAGCCCATAACTGCGTCAGTGTTGAATGCCGTCCAGAATTGGTTGCAGAGATTTCTAGATGAAAAAGCAGAATACACCCTTTGAAGTAACAGGTGTCAAAATTGTAATGTGGAATAGGGGGACAAAACATGCTAGGTTTAACTCTGTATCTGAAATAGCATTAAAGGTTTGATCAGATCTGTCCACACAGATAACTTTATTTCTTTGTTAATTGTTGAAAACTGTATTTTATTTAGACGGTTGACAGGCCGAAGGATTGGTACAAGACAATGTTCAAGCAAATCCATATGGTTCATAAGCCTGGTGAGTATCTCTTTGTCTTGGCTGTGTATTTCTCAGTATTTAGAAATGCACTTTTCTGCCTTTTGGTTGGCTGCCCTGTAAAAACCCAAATGTTCACCGAGTAGGTGATAGTGGATCAAATCCAAGGGTTAAATTGGATCACAGATTTCCAAAGAGTTACCTTCCTCTGCTAAAAGCTGAGCCTTTATCATGGATTTACTTTATTGCTGAAGATGAGCAAAAGCCGATGTGCTGAAGGCAGGTGCGGAGCCGCTGGGTGCCACGCGCTGCGGCCGCGCGCCCGGCTGCCCTGCCACGCGTGCCTTGGAGCCGCCCGCGCTAATAGGCCGTTCTGGGGAGGCACTTCCCGTTCAAACTGCCGTTTTCCATCTCATGCCGTGTCAGCGTGTGTTGAAATGGAGCCTTGGTGACGTTACTGGTTTTAGAGTTACCTCCGTTGCCACGGTTGACGTTCAAGGCTGTTACGAAACCGCATGAACAGCGTTTGGCTCCTCGTGCGCTGGGGAAGGAGGAGGCTTCACTGCGCTGAGGTGCAGCTTGCCTCCAGCGTGGGGGCACCGGGGAATAAACACCGGCAACAGGGAAAAATTGTGGCTTCCCAGCTCTGTTCCCAGCTCTAGTCACGTGGATAGACATTAGAGGTGGATTGTCACGGTAGGAAGAATGACTAAATAGTTTCTAATAACCCTGACAAAAGGAAGAAGTGAGGAAGGGAGAAGCGCAGATGAACAGCTATAATCTGCAGCTTGGGCTTAATCTGAGACCCTGCAGTGTGGGTGTCATGGCCAGGCTGGGCTGGTTTTCCCAGCCAGGCGAGGGGAGCGTGTGTAACGGGGAGAAACAGTGCAGGCGACGAGGGGAGAGCGGCGCTTGGTGCCTGCCCCTCTGCGTGGCTGGGCCGGGCTGGCCGGGTCGCACCGCCTAACGCGTGTGTTTCTTTTGTAGATGACGACACAGACATGTATAGCCCTGCCTATGCATACAGTGCTGGTAGGAGTCGTTCCTCCCTCTCTCCCTTCCCAAGGATGCTTTGTTAATGTCAGCAAGTAACAGGGGTAGCCGGCCAGCCAGCCAGGCTTGCTTGGGGAGGGGTTGATGTAAACACGGCTTTTAATCATTTTGTTTGGTCTCTGTTGGTGTTTTTCCATGTCATTTTTCCCAAATCAAACAAGTTTAATTTTGGTTTCATCCTTGCTACAGAAATGTATTGCAGCTGTGGGTCTCCTCCTGCAGATGGAATACATTGTAATACTGTAGCTTCTGACTGCACTGCATTTATTTTCACTAATAGTTGTGACTAACTCGGCCTTTTCATGTCAAAATGAAAAGGGAATTGCGGTGTGAATGTACAAATGCTAATTACATATATAGGAAGACAAAGATAGTTGAGAGGATTGTCCTTACAGCACCTTTTTAAAATATACAGTAAGATACTTCTGTTCTGCGCTCTTGTTCATTTGTGCTATAGGCACCTATGTTCATATCACTTAGCTGCAGGAAAGACATATTCATCCAAAGCTTATGTAATGCATGCATCTTTCAGAGGTGGCAGAAATATTTCCTAGAACCAAAATTAAAAGTGTGATTACACTGTATGCACAAACCCCCCATGATGCCTTTCGCAGAAATCCCATTGGAAATTCTTCCATTTCAGTATTGGTGTCGCGCCAGTGCAAGCGTTTGCATGTGCCAGGTTTTGGAGATGTTGTTGGAGGGCTCCTGCTTCCCAGTTGTGCCAGGCTGGAGCGAGCAGCTCTGCAGCCGCGGGCTGCCCCCCTGCTCCTCCCGAGCCTGCCGGCCACCCAGAGGCAGCGCCAGCCCCGGCTGTTAAACAGGTTGCCCTGAACAGCCCCGATAAACACACGCGGCCCTTAGCCCTGCACCCCTGCTCGTTGTTAGCCGGGTGTACCTACCTGCGGGCCTGGGGAGCTGTATGCACATACCCGGGCATTGTACTGATCCACATCTTATGTAACACAACTTGCTTTTCCTAAAGCCTTAATACCTTTTTATAACATGACAGCTCTATGAACTGTTGAGGTCTTGCATGTCTCCTGTGCTGAAACGGCCCCTCACGCTGTGACTCTCTGTGTTTGCCGCTGTCATTAGGAAGCTACAGTCCATCCTTCTCTGCCCAGGCGCACCCAGCTGCCAAGACGCAGACGTACCGGCCGCTGTCCAAAAGCGCTTCTGACAGCAGCTCCGATGCCTTCAAGATTTCCTCCCCTCTGGCCCCTCACGTGCCGCCTCCCCCACATCGTCTGCGGGAAAGGTCCACGTCAGAAAAGTACGTTAATGTGTCTTCACTCTTCTTGGCACGTGCAGCAATCCTATAATTACAGGATGTCACGAAGGATGAAACACCAGCAGTACAAGTAACGTGGCTGCAAACGTACCGTGACTGCCTTTGCTGAGGGAGGGCGATGTGGTCAGGGATGTCTGCACTGGTGCTGGGGGTGCCCTGCCTGGCAGTGCCAGCTCCTCTGCGTGAGCTGCTCCTGCAGGCAGTGCCACCGCGAGCGCCAAGGGTTCCCTGCAGCCGGCAGGCCTGGCCTGCGGGCTGTGCCTTGGAGCCATCGCGGCCGTAGCGCCTGTCCCGCGCTGTTGTCCTACAGCAGGAAAGGCTCTTTGTGGCGTCCACCAGGAAAGGGATGGGACCTAAATGATTCAATAAATAGAAATTCAAGGAAGGGAAAGCTCTAAGGGTAAAACAGCCATCCCTCATTTCCCCAGAGCTGTGAAGAATTTTATATTTCCCTTTTTTTTTAATCTCCATCTGTGTTTTTGATAGATCAGATTAAAAGGACATTTCAGATTTCTTACCACTTCTCACTTGCTGCATGAAAACAGATAAATCAAATCTGGTAGCAGTTAATTCCTGTTAGCTCAGGAAATAGCTGCTTATCCTGCTGGTAAAAACACAAAAAATGCTCTGGGTGCATAAAAATCTGGAAACCTCCCCATAGCTGTTGGGACTAGGTCAGGAACACAGTTTTTTCTTTAGTGTTTATGTTTATGTATTCTTTATGTTAATACAGTAATACATTATTATACATTTTTATGTACATCTATGTACATGTACATTTCGATATTGAAAACATTTGTTCTTGTGCCATTTGGGTGCTTGCACTTAGCTTATACCTGCTGAGCTGAACCACTTGGAGTCGTGCATTTTAACCAGGTTTGGTTTGTTTGTCCTTTCAGAAATTTATGGAGAGATCCTCTCTTTATTTCTCTTACCTGTAATCCTGTGGCTGAGCTTGGGCTTTGTAGATACCTCGCTCAGTGACTGTTGGGTTTGGCTGCAGCTGAGGGCAGGTTGTCCAAACACCTGCCTGGCATTGGAGTCGGGCTGCCTGCCAGAGGCCACGAGGTCTGGATTTTGTTAGCCAGCCCTAAGAGGTTTTGGTGGTTTCCTAACACAGAAAGGGAGACCCCTCAGAGCTCCCTTTGTGGAGCTTGATGACAGCCCCTGCAGCAGCCAGGCTGGATGTTCTGCTTCTCCTCACGCATGTCCTGTGCACGAAGACACGTGGCCCAAGTGCAGACCCTCTGGGCTAAAGGATGCCCAGCTCCTCGGTTAGGCTGCAGCTGCTGCTGAGAGCTACTGCTAGCCAGGCCCTTCGTGTCACTGGAGAATCCTCCCTCAATAATAATAACTTTGAGATTTGAGGAAGTACGTTGTGGTATTGTGAGTGAATGTGTCAGAAAAAAAGATTAAACTGATCCTCTTTAGAGTATGAGGAGTATGGAAAATTTCCATAATTTTCCAACTCTACTGCATTTACCTGCAGCAAGCGGGTTCAGGTGACCCAGTGGTCAGAACGAGGGGCTGCTGGGCCAGACCTTTCACAGTGAAGTCTGTAACGAGAAGGGCTGCTGAGAGTCGCCTGTGTACGATGTACCTGTGATGAGTGCAGCTCTAAAGCAGTTCCTGTGGGGGAGGCAGCCCAACTGAACTGATCCTGTTTGTTATTTAGAAATGCCTGGGACCCCCCTGACAGAAAGGTGGACACCCGCAAATTCCGTTCCGAACCAAGAAGTATTTTTGAATACGAGCCGGGCAAGTCCTCGATCCTTGAACATGAAAGACCGGTAAGAGACATGAGCGAAATGGTGACGCAGAGCAAGCGGTGTGGTGAGAGATCTTGTGTTTATTTGCTGCTGATTATTAATGCTCTGATTATTGAAGGTCCTTTGTCAAATGTGATTTCATAGGAATTTTCTCTTTTCTGCTTTTTGTGTTGAAAATGTGAGTTTGGTGTATTTGCTAAACTTAATTCTTCCAGCATTATCAAGAAATTGAAGAATCACTGTGCAAACGTTATGGATGATGGATAGAATTATAAATTAATGGAAGTTGTTTGCTCTAGTTGGCATGCCTCTCCAGCACTCCTTTTTATTTACCACGTTTCCCATGGTATTAACAGCACATATGATACCTGATTAATTAATGCATAAAAATAAACTGTCTGTGTTTTCAGGACATGTCCAATGTCCTTAAGCAGATTTTGATCAAATATCGGAACAGGTTGTCCAGAGAGGCTGTGGAGTCTCCATAATTTCAGGTGTTCAGAGCTTAACTGGACAGAGCCCTGAGCAGCCAGCTCTGATCCAGCCTGCTCTGAGCAGGGAGCTGGACTCAGCAAGGGAGGTCCCTCCAGCCTGAGCAGCTCGGTGGTTGCATTAGCGTGTGGTGAAAACTCTTCATTCCTGCTTTCAGAATGGTGCTTGCAATGGTGGATTTTTTCGGAAAGGTATCTGATAACACCAAGCTTGCTGCATGCAGAAATAACCACTAACATAAGTTTTCATTTACTGAAAAACACTTTCAGCCAAGTGCTCTAATTTATCTTTATGCTCTCTCAATTCTTTATTACTTTAGTAAACTTGGTTTATATCCATGACAGTGTATTCTTTTCTTGGCATTTTTCTTGAGGTGCAATGGTTGATGGAGCCCAGTTTGACAGAAGCGGTTTATTAACTGTTACTCAATTATTATTTGCTTATCTCTTCCTGCATTACACATATGTTCATAGAATTTAGGAGTTTAGAATAAATTAATCAAGTAGTTGAATTTTAGAACACACAGTAGGTCAGTAGCACGTGAAACAACTGTACTGAGGACCTTTCCTTCACGCCTGTGCCGCCTGTGCAGGAATGTAGCTTTGTTTAGCTAGAAAATAGGTGTGTGGTGTGAAATAAGGTTTTGCAAAACTGATGCCTTTTTTTCAAGAAGGAGCTTAGTGTTTCTGCATGGACTGCTAATTAATCTAAGAATTTAGCAGGTTCTCCCAAGTTCATGTGAATTTACTATTTACTGTCAAGCTGAACTCATTATATTGAAAAAGCGATGACATTTGTTCTGAGCATGTTTGCTTGCTGTGCACATTCAAGTCTGCCTTTGCAATCCCACAAAATAGCAGCAGATTCAAGAGTTAAAATTTTAAAAACCAGAGTGTGTTTCAAGAATACCCTCATGTTTCTCACAAACTACTTTTTTTCATGTTACACTGGTAAAAAATGAATAATTCAATACTAGAACTGTATTGCTGCTGAATGTAAACCTAGATACATACAAGTTTGCAATTTTAGTGATCTTATCAAATGAGGAAAAGTGTATTTCATAGATAGCTCCTGCAGAGTTTTTTTTCTTTTTGGAATTGCTTATTCATTTTGATTTGGATGCTCTCATTTGAGAGGATGGCTCTGCGCCCTGCTGGCTCTTTGAACATCAGTAGGTGTAGAAGAGCCTTAGTCACGCTGCGCTTGGGAGCTGCTTTAGCCAAGGGCAGCATCAACCGTTCATTGTCCAAAGCTGAGACTAGGAGCCCGTGTGAAGAGGAGCAAATGCCCGTGCGGAGAACAAGGCTCTGCAGCTGAGCAGATAATGTGTATGGACAGAATGGGATGGGACCTATGATTCACACTTCTAAA
>JAVCKT010035793.1:0-11161 GCA_032273925.1 Rhynchotus rufescens | reverse complement strand
TTAGATGGTTGTAAAACCTCCAGGCACAAAGAGATGCTCTGTGTGTGTGTGCGCGCACGCATGTGAGCATGTGTGTGTGTGTGGTTTTTAGAGCACAGTGATATGTGGTGCTGGGGGCAACTGCTATTCTATCCGTTAGAGTTACAAACTTCTTTAATGAATCTGGACAAGAGATGGTAGGGCAAACATTCAGTATAAGATACTGCAAGATCTCTCTAAAAAGAAAAAAAAAAAAGAAGGAAATTTACAATTGCCGTGAATGAATGCATGTCTACTGCCTATGAGGATAAATCTCACACGTGGAATTCATTTACATGCTATTAAGGTTGACATATTAATATCAAAGCATTAAAATATGTAAATAGCATAAGCATGCACAAAATCCTAATTACTGCTTTACATTATCAACTCATTTACTCTTTATGATATTTTATGACTGTTCAGCTGTGTCAGTGAGCAATTATGAAACCTTTTGCAACTTGATGATAATGCATTTTTGTATATTCCCTTTTCTTTTTCAAGACCACTCTTTCAATTCTAAAGGAAAATTGTTGAAAAGGTGCATGTTGCTGAATGTCCTTTTTGCATGAACAACATATGCTTTGGGTTTCTAGTGGTTCACTGGTCTTTCTTTTATTCTGCTTATCAAAAAAGGCAGATTTATATGCAAGCTAATGAGAACTGACATTTCTTACGCTATCTGCTACAGTTACAGTACAAATTTAATACATTGCAGGTGTTATATCATTACAAAATAAGCTAGAGGCATATAAGCATTGAAGAAAAACTTAACAGTTATTATAATAGAAAAAGATGCTTCATTTTATGAAGCATTGTACCTTTTCAGTCATAAAGTCTTTATAGCAGGGAAGAAATTTGTCATAAAATCTGTACTGCCAACCTGTAATAAGATAGTCTCTTTTTTCCCCTTAGTAGCTTCAAACAGTTATTGAAATCGAAAAGCAGTGATGTGATATTTCTTGATTTGACTAAAAATGTCTGAATTTTGTTCATGTTTTATTCATCCCTAACAGTTAATTTAAATTAAATGGAAATTTCTTTTGGGATATGACATGGCTTTGGTGGTGAGTCTCTTGATTTATGACAAGAAACATTTCATGTCGTTTACAGCAACTTGAGACTTATTAGATCATGCTATGTCAGTGACTTAAGTGTCCACAAAGAGCAGGTCTACTGAAAAATAAAATGTGGGGAGAGTTCCTAGAATATTTGTAGAGTCAACATTTCACTTAAGGTCTGGCTTAAAGACTGCTGCACCCTTAGACTGAAAAAAACGCTTTGATGATTATTTAATTTGAAAAAAAAATGTGTAGTTTTATAAGAAAGGTATCCTGGAATGATTGTAGTTGTTTTATGTTCACAGAGGATCAGATCCTCTAAAAACTATTGAGCGCTTTACATTCTTCTGCAAGTAAACATGAAGGGAGTCAAAACCTGGATGATCAGGGCTATAATCTAAGCCTATGCTGATGAAAAGAGAATAAGAGGAACTAAGAGATTGACAGAAACAATTTCTGTTAAAGAGTAAGTTGAAGACAAAAGGCACACACAAAACTATTTTAAGCCAAGGGCAGATGACACAAGACTCAGAATTTAATGAGCCTTAAATGCCATAGAATGTGCCAGATGTACAGCTACCGCATAAAGACTCTGCACAGTTGCATACTTTTCAGATCAATTTTAGAACACCCCTCAAAACTCACACACATAAAAATTCAATTGTAAAATGCTCAGAGAAATACCTCAAAACCTTTTCAGATGGTCACTGTAATCCCTATTATATTTAACAGTGACAGTTCATAGCTCAGTTTGCCTAATGCCACAGTTCCTTTCCACAGAAGCATCTCTGCCCCGCTGTGTCATGCAGATGAGTGTAGCAGGTTACGGGGTATTCTGCAGCAGGCTCAGTCCCTGCGCGCTCTGCAAAACGGCTGCTTTTTCATGTGTCTTGGAAATTTAAGTTCCATTGTGCTCCTGCCTGTAGTCAGGAGCCTGATCTTTGCCCTTCTTATTTGCTTCCTCTATTGATATTAAGAGATTTTGATCAATCACAGTTTCCACTGATGTCTTTTTTGGGTTTCTGTATATGTATTTAGGACTGTATTCAAATCTCCGTTGGGTAACGGTTATATGCCAGGTGTTTGCATAAATGCAAGAAAGTTAGTTGATGTAGAATACTTGTTCTCAGGTGAGTTAGACCTTGCATGTCTATGATTGCTTTTTGGCTGACCTATCTCAGCTGTCTGATTTTTCTTTTAAATTTTGATTGTTTGCAAGACAGAGATAGCCATTCTGTTTCTGCTAGTAGTCCAGAGAGCCCGTAGCAGATAAACCATCTGAAAATACTGGCTTTAGGGCCAGTATATGTAGTAGTGGCAAAGTTATTTCTATGAACAAAAATTTTTCCAAAGGTGGGATGAAATTATTTGGGTTTACCTGTAGGCTGAATGTGGCAAGCCATTTCAACTGCAATGAAAAGGAAGTTAGTCAGAAATATTGAAAGTTTTCTTTCAGTATTTCCAAAATACTAAAATTTTTTATATCAAAATTGATCTTAAAAACAACAACAAAAATAAGATTAAATAAAAGGAAACCATAAAGGCATTTTGTTTTATATCTTGTAGTTGAGCTACCAAACCAAAATGTGCATCATCTGCCCAGCTTGTTTCTGTTTTCAAACCTTTTGCCCAGTATTGATGCCCCGTTCCAGTTTGGAGTAGCTAAATCGACTGGATAAAATAGTAGCATACCTCTGTGACATAAAATGAATAACAGTAATAGTCAGATTTCTGCTTTTACTAGCTGTGTTGCACTGAGGGGTTCCTAATTACATCAGACTACCAAAATGTTTTGCAGGACAGGCTGGCTCAGTAGTGCCTCTACTTAGGCTGCAAAAAGGGAAGGAGCAGGGAATGCTCCCTCGGTGCCATATGGCAGCAAGTGCATGGAAGGAGGAGCCATGGGGCCCAGGAAGGCCCAGTGCCAGCTGGCCAAGTCCTGACAGAGTAAGGGGCCAGTGCTGGTTGTGTTGGCTTGGCCGCAGCCTTGCCGCTCGAGCTCTGTCTTTTTGAAATTATATATATTTGCTATTCAGTGGGATTTCAGCTCTGGGAAAAGGGCAAGGAAGTGTCTTAACTGTTTTAGTGTTTGGTATGTGCAATGCACTGTGCTGATTGCAACTAATTACTCCCCAGAGCTCTGGAAATCAGGTGAGCAGTGTTACACATCTTTGGACGCGAGGTACAAAGGAAAGAACCGGCTTGCCTGAAGCTCACAATGTTTCTATGGTGCAATAAGAATTAAATTTGCAAGGACTTTGTCTCCCAGTTCTGTAAGGAAACTTAAGCATATCTTTAAGCATACACTTATTGGCCTCCCTTATTCAGCATGCCGTGGAATCCTGTACCTGAGGGCAGTATATACCTAATCCTACTAACTTTTTGTCTCATAAAAAAAAAAAATCACACCTAAAAGAAAGCGAAGATAATAATCTTCAGATTGTTGGTATACCAAATACATCTGAAACAAATCTGCTTTGACTTTGCTTGATTTTTTGACTTTTATAGACTTTTTGCATACAATTCAAAAAGAGATATGCTGTGTTTTTTGTCCTTTTCTCAGAATGTCATTGTGAAATTATCTGAATTCAGCTCAAATTTTTGATCAAACTAGATTACAACACTAATAAAAGCATTAAAAAAAGTTCATCTGTAGTAGTAAATAGCACCTTGACCTGTTATTAATGGCTGAAGCATTGGCAGCATATAAATTAGTACTCAATGTTTCATAGGAGAAAATGAAAATAATTTCTGTATATCTAAGTGAATTCTAGGTATGTATTTCTGGGTTTGAGCAGGTTATTTTTCACTATATTTCTTACTGTATAGTGAGGATGGTTGAGCTCCAGCAAGTGAATTGAAATTAGATTGCTTAGTTATGTCAAGGTATAGACAGAGATTTTGAAGTCAATTCTCCATTGATTTTGTGATATTTGTTTAGTGATACCATGTGCTTGAGAAGAGTGACAAATACAGGAGGGATTTTAATATGTGTGTGACTTAGGCTTACTGTATGGTGTTTATCTTTTTATTTTAAGTTTGAAATGCTGAAAAAAATATCTTTTGCTGTTGTTGTTTGGAGTCCTGCCAGAGCTGAGACACTGGCAGTGGGATGTTACCTTGGCTACTTCCGAATGGCTGCTGACATTAATCCATTGCCAAGTATGTACAAAAATCTCCTTACTGATAAAACCGATCAGGAAATATGAGCAAGGATGCAGATATCACCAGGTGAAAATATGAATAAAAATTAATCAGACTGATTTCATATCCTTAGCTAAGTATTTTGTTCTGGGAAAATTTAGAAATTTGTTACTGCAACAAATGAGAAGTGCAAACCAAAGTGTGAATGTAGTCCTACTTAGAAGAGGCATTTTGTACTTTACAGGTAAAATGTATGCTTAATACGTATAACTGTGCGGATTCTGAGCTCAATATTGACTTGTGAAGTCACAAAATCTTTTATTTTTTTTTTTGTGGAAACTCACACAGACCTACAGTATGATTAACTTATCCTGTTCTAAATTTCTTTCTCCCACAATTCTTGATTTTTTTTCAGTACAAAGAGAATTGAATTGCAAAGAACCATCCTTTAAGAATTACCCTAAAGGGTAGTGTTCTTATGGTTGTAGTACAGATTTTTTTTTTTCTCTTCTGTTAATTTTACCCCAAGGAATAGAATTCTGAATGTTAGATTTCTTCAGTGCTAAAATGTAGGAGTTCCGATGCCACATCAGTAATATCACTCCATTGGTATGAATCAAAACAAGCTATTAAACCAGGCTTTATCATATTCTGTAGCTTGTGATCTTTTACAGTCTGCTCAACTTATAGTTTGATAGCATATGCCAGCTATAAATATTGTGTATCTGTTCCATGTGTACTATAGTAAAAATGCCCCAGTACCATTTTTTAAAACCCTGTGGCCTGATTGCTGACAGCCTCTGTCTAGTTTAGTGGTCTGATGCATAAGCATCAAACTGGACTGCCTTGGGAGCCAAGTGCTCAGTCTGCCTTCTGCCCTCTGTGCCTCCATCCTGTGGCAAATAAAGTGCTGGGTTAGTGTATGCCTGGTCTTTTGAACCAACATGGCAAAATAATTTACATTTCTGGGAGCCTGCAAATATCCTCAAGTTCACCAACTCTTAAATAGCCAGCAATATCTACTTTTGTTTATCTAAGGATGAACAGATCTTCTTATAGACAAACTTTGGAGTTTTATATATGTTTGGTTTAACTGTGACTCTTGGTTTCTGTATTGCTGTAAAAAAAATTTTTTTTAAACGCTGATACTTGGAAGCAACTTCAGCAAAGTATAAATGACTACAATCAGACATAATTATTGTTAACATGTCTATTTTGCCACTTGTGATTGGACAGCGTTCTGTATAAAAGCTTAGTCTAAACTCATTAGCAAGGAATAAACATGTTTATGGTGAAAAACCGAAGGATCTAGAAAGACTTTTCATTTTAACAGAGTTGTTGCAAATCCAGGCAATATTAGTGATATACTCTTTCAATTCTGCATTACATTATTATGTATTATTATGGCTTGTCACATTAGAACAGGTTAATCTTTAGGTGTCAGATGTGTTTTTTAAGTATAAACCTGGAAGTCTGTTATCTAAATTTGTACGTAATTATTTTTGATAGAAAATATTATTTTAAATACCTCCTAAAATAAAATTAAAATAGAAAACAGTTTTACACAAACTTTATTAATGCCTGTGTACTTGTATACTTCAACTGGGTCTTTTGTACCCTTTCCATTCACTTTTTCAACTGATCTGCCTTATTTGCAGATTAGCATAGTATTTGCAGTTAGGATAGTATTGATGATTTTAGAACTATATACCTTTGAACAAATTGTAAATGACCTAACTTAGTAAATATACAGTAAGAAAAAGATCTGACATTTTCCAAGTACTTGTTTAATACTCTGCTAGCATCCTGCCTATTGCCTGGTGCTACAAGCAGCTTGCCATAGTTACTAATTTTTACACCATTTTTTTCATACAACTCATCTGAAGTTATTATTAAAATAAGAAAAAATGTTAAGTCATGGAAAATAGTATAACATAAACAAAGTTCGAAAACATTAAAATTCTTGATAGAGAAGAAAAATGTTTTCCTTTGATTTACTATAAAAGCATGAACAGATGTGGTCGTCCTAATGGCCTTCTGTAGAGTATAAAAACTGAAATATCTTTTGTTCTGACAGTTTTTAAAGTATTCTAAACTGGAGATACCAAGAAGCAGATAAATGAGCTTCAGCTAGAGGTGGTTTAGAAAATAACTCAAACAGAAATAGCTACTGCCTTAGATTATTTATTATAAAAGTTTATTGACTTGATTAGTTCATGATAAAATCTCCTGTGTTCATGTTTGTGTTCTCCAGTGAATGAACAGTGTTCCCTAGTGTCAGTGTGTATTTAAACATACAATATGAGATGGTCTGAGGACACCATCCAAAGTACCTTAGGCAGAGTATCGCAGAACAGACATACCAGGATTATGTCAGATAAAAGGAGGGAGAAGAGAGCTTTGATTGGAGTCCTCCAGAAATGCAGCCAACATCAGTGAGTTGGGCGCATTTCCATGACTCTAGTTCCATGGCTTACCAAAGGACCAAGAGAAGAGGGCAGGTGCAGCTTCTTCCTCAGAATATTCAACAAAGAAATGCCAATGTCAACAGCAGTAACAATAAAGGCCTAAGATATATAGCTGGCTCTTATACTCAGTTCTCTGAAAAATGGTTTTCAGTTCCGTATTCTTACTCTCTATTTTGCCAGCAATTTCTTCTCTAAAATAGTGCTGATCATTAATGCTGTTTAAATTAAATAAAAATGGTCACCTTGCCTGAGTGCAACTCTGAAGACTCTGACCTCTTCTAACTTGGCATGTGCTTAATCATATTGCTACAATTTGGACCAAACTGTTTTTGAAAGATGCTGAACTGCTCTGATTTGGTCTCAAGGAATAAGGCTACAGAAATGGTTTTTTTGCTGTCATTCCTCTAGGGCATTTTCTTAATGCTCTGTCTGCTCCTCGTTTGTGGAAATAATGCCTTAAGATTTCTGAAGTCCTAAATGTTCTTTCAGATTATTCAGTAACTTAAAGACAGCTTCTCTTAGCAGATAATGTGAGTATATGGGCACTCTGCATTTATAGTTTATCTTGTCAAGGCCATATGAGAGATAAAATGTGTTGATCACATTTTATTTTTAACTATCTCTGTAAATTCATTGGGCTCCCCAAGTAATGTGCAATTTGTTTGTGAACTGTGCAGCAGAAGCAAATTATTATTTACTTTGAGAACTTAAAATATATGTAGATATAGACTAAAGCAATATGGAATTTGTAGATTCCTGGGAAATCCTCATCGTTCTAGGGAGTTCCCTGGACTTGGAGACTCAGAGATGTCCGTTTCTGGCTGGCAGCTTGTGTCCTGAGACATGGAAGCTCTCGCTACTTTCCCTACTCCAACTTTTCCAGAGAGATGGATCTAGAATGGTTCATTGCACCGCACATCCCTTTGGTGAAAGGCCAGACATCTGAAGATTGCCATTTTGGGATGAAAATTAAAGACTTTCCATAAACACCTGAAAACCACAGTAAGCAAGAGGGAGTTTTCTAAGAATTTGTTCTTTTTGATGGCATACTGTCAAAGTGTCCACAATTCAAGTTGTGGTATTAAATGTTAAAATATTTATATCAAAACTATTCTACTTTACGCTCTTCCGCTTTATCCTCCTGAATTTTACTAAATCAAATACATGAATATTTAATTTTCCTAATGTTTCTACAAAGCCTATAACCAGTTTCAGGGAAGATTTAATTTGCCTCTGGCTCACACTGATGAAGAGCTTTCTTTCGAAACAACTATTCTTAGAAAACAGTGCTATACAGCACTGAGCAATAGAATTGCTATGCATAATGTTAGGGCAATTTCTTTTTGCCTTTAGGTGATTTGACCAGCTGACATTTCAGCACAAAAATCCTTCAAAGCAATATAGAGAATATGATGTGACAGCATCTGTGAATCAACCACTGAACTTAAAAAGTATTCATTATATATCCAACATATGTACTAGCCTCTGTAATCAAGAGTTTTCTCAGTCATGTTTCAATATGTAGTCGTCTCCTCTTGTTCTCCTTTTCATTTTGACTGAAATGTATTTAAATGATCTCATTTCACTCCCACTCTTCCACTTAGCAGGGCTTTGCCTTGTGCATGACCATCTCTGGTTCTCCACCTCTTATGTTTTGTCAGATTGCGTCTTCTGCCAGGAATGTCATTGGAGGGACTATTGCAGGTGAGCTTATTGCTCCTTGCTGCTGAGAGGGCAAGAGCAGCAAATGTCAGGGTCTCTCCTCATCAGTTTAGACTGGATGGCATATTTGACAAATGCATTAAAGATAAAGCAGAGCCCCATATTTGTATACTGCAATTTGAATAGTTGGATTGGGAAAAAAATAAAAAGGGGCAAACAAGGTTTTAAGAAAAAAAGTTTTAGGTAACAATAACTACAGGATATTGTTGCCTCCACACAAAATAAAAATAACTGACAAAGATTTCTGTATTATCTGTTGAAAGACTCTTTATCTAATATTCCTGAAAACTGAGAACGAAAGGATGTATTCTTCAGGATGCCAAGTGCCAAAATGTCTGTTGCAATGGGTGAGCTTGAGACAGATGACTTCTCCACAACAATAACTTGACCTATGGCTGGCTTGAGCTCATGGCTTGCTACTTTCAAGGTTATATAAACCTTTGTGGTTTAAACAAGAAGCTTGATGGGTTCATCTGCTTTCCTAGAGCAAATAATCTCCTTTCTGACTGTTGGAGGGCAGGAAAGAAGCAAGCCAATGGAAGATATTGAGTTATGGATTTTTCTTTTTGGTTTGACAGTTTGTGTTCTGGGAAACACTGCATTACCTGTGCGAGAGAGAGCCTCTCAGTGAAGGGACTGGTTGGCCCTCTCCTCCATCTATGAAAAACAGTGGATGCTCAAGATCAGGTATACTAGCATACTCGTGACTTGAAGTGACAGTATCTGTAGGAAATCTTAGAACTGCTGCAACCTTCTAGCCAGCTACAAATGGGTCACTGATTCTCTTTGATTTTGATATTATTCAATTCCTGTGTTAAATACTCTATGGGTTACTTATGTGACATACTGTAATAAAATTATAGTTTTTTGATATGTAGGGTGGGTGTTGCTGCCTTTTGTAGAAGCAGAAAATCTGAAGGTCATAAATCATCATTAGCCATACCATATCTTCTGCACACATTTTACAACAAACCAAGGTGACAAGGAATTCTGTAAAATTTAATGGCATATCACTTAACACATAATGTAAGTAGTATCTTAGAATAAAAATTATACCTTTGCAGGTTAAGTAAAGAATCACTAATAAAACTGTAACAGACATACATTATACAGCATGAGTTTCATAATGAGTAATTGCTAGGTTATTAGTGCTCAACAGATTAAGGGTGCTTCCATTTATTACTGTGCTCCACTAAGGATGAGCATTAATTTTTTTTTCAAAGGAAATTCACTGGAAAGAGACAGTTTAAAATTTATGCTTGTAATGATTGCTACATGGTCCATTAAGACCACCTCTAAGTGAGCTTAATTTGTAGCAGATAAATGTACATGTCTCCGTATTTTTCAACATAGTTTATGGTGCATCCTGCACAGCTGTGCCCAACTGATTAAATCCTCACAAAATTTAAATAGGAAACCCATTACATAGACAGTATTATATCCATTTATCATACACACATTTTCAATTTAACTCTCTAAGCTTTTGTGCTGGATATTTTCAGTGATTCATTAAATATGTATAGCAAGGCCGTTTTCTCCTCTTGTTTGGTTTGCCCTTTTGTTTTCTGGATTTGTTTGGTTCATTCTTTTCAGTTCTGTCATCCAGTAATTAAGAACCCAAGCAGTCTGAACATCTACTGCAACAATAATTTCAATAATAATTCTGGATATGAATGTCCTTTGTAAAATCCTACATCTAGAGAATGTTGTATCTAGGCAAAAGAAACAGGACTATTTCCAGTAGATAAGAAAAATGATTGGCACACCTTCATTTGCCATCTGTAGGGAATTCTGGACCCTGGATTTGTAATGGACAGAGAGACATGCTAGATGCTTAGGAAGACTGGGGTTACAGATCTTCCCTTTAGCACTTCCCTTTGGTTAGCTCTGGGCACAACCTGGTTTGGTTGAAATGCTTCATAAGATCCCATACTGGATTGTCTAGCTTTCTCTCTGCCTTTTATGAGACTGAAGACACCCAAACCAGGCTCTGCTTTCTAGAAGTAGAATTAATCCAGATTTAGAGATGAAATTCATGAAATGCTCTTAATTATTATCTGACACTTCCTATCTTCATTGATTATAGAATAAATTTAAACTCTTAACATCACATGTCTTGAGCTCTGTTTAATATACATGTCAGTCAAGTGCTGGTCTTTTTGGTTCAATGCCATAGATCTTTCTTTAGCTTTAGTGTATGATAAAAAAAAAAAAGCCTCAAGAAGTGTATGATCTCTACAACTGTGTGTAGCCTTACTAAAGTCAGTAGAGCTTGACAGGAACATGACCCTGTGCTAACAGAGCATATTGCAAAATAAACAGCAACTTTTGTAAATCTGTAGGACACTTTTTATCGTAAATCGATGAAAGGGAAACAATATTTTAAAAGCATATGAGTAATTAAATATTGTTCAATTACTTTCACGTTCTCCCAGTTAAGTGCCAGATAACGTGTGAATCTTCTTAGGGGCTACAGGGAAGGTAAAGTGTTGCTTATTTGTGGGGACAGGTGACAGGCAAGAGCTTTTAAAGCAGTGAGCAAGTCTTTTTTTCTGTGTCCTTAAGTGGTGGAAGTCTTCATACCTACTCTTAGTGCTGCTGGATCAGTGTTTCAGCTTTCCTCACAGCTGAGGAACAGCCTTCCCACCCTAAATTTTGAGACCTAAACCCTTGAGCAAACACTTGAAGAACTAAGTGTTCAAAACGTTCAATATATAATACAGAAAATGGTATATTGAAATAAGACCT
>JAVCKT010035789.1:9654-30382 GCA_032273925.1 Rhynchotus rufescens | reverse complement strand
TTATCAGTTTGAACAATGTAATACTTAACTTTAAGGTGTCCTGCCACCTAAAGGAATCTTCTAGCCATTGTAATTGCAGATTTAGTATATGATTTATGGAAAGAAAAAAGAAAACTGTGGGAAGGAGAACAGGGCATGAGAAACTGCTTAAAGAGCTTAGAGAAAAAGTATTAAATGATCTTCAAACTGTATCTTCTAAATCATAGAAAGTTCCTTGTACATGATAAAATCTTGTACATGATAAAAGTCTTCCTTTTGTATTTTCCCTTTAGCCCAACTTGACTTGAATGTTTATTTAAAAGTTGTAGAGATTTCATACAAGTACTGACTCAATCTAGATTGACAGTAGTACCACACGTCTAGAAGTGATACATACTTATGTTTTAGAAGTAGAGCAGTATACATATTGCAGTAATGACAAGATCATAGAGACACTGATCTACCCCTAATAAAGAGTAGACATCTCTTAATTGTTTCCACCAGGTACCAATAGATTTGACCTTACCATATTCTATTGAGAACTTGAATTTTCTTCCAAAGTCCCTCTCCCATCAGTGCAAAACTCGAATTGGTACAAGAATTTTCTATAAAGTAAGCCAGAGAACCCAAGCTCTTTTGTTCCAGCAGTTTCTCAGGCAGCACAACACTTGCAGCAATTTAGACAAATAATGTCTAGTTCCTACTTTCCAGCAGCTGGAATTGCAGAGACATTCACTGTGACACAATTTACATACTACATATAAATACTGCTTTGTGCATTTGTTGATTGTTTGCTAATTTGCTAAGTATACTTATTTGGTAGACACAAATAAATACCAACAATTGTCCTGACTATGCATTTATCATATGCATTTTGCATTTTACTCACCAATGGACCTTTTGAAACGGTCTGTGTGCTTAGTTTTCAGAAAGCCTTGCTTGGATCACTTGAACTGCAGGTCTTAATTTTAGTTAGGGTCAGCCTATCTGTGCATGATTCTTCCCATTATATAGTCACTGTCTAAACTAAGAGCTTCCTTGGTAGATTCTTTTTTTGTACAATTTAATGATCAAATTTTACAGCTCTATACCAGAAGCTTGGATTCATACCTGCATTAAAAATGAGAATGTTGCTCCAGGGCTTTTGTAGCTCTAGCTTCAGCTCAGGTTCTTCAGGACTATGCTAATTCATGGCTTGTTTTCCCATATATATCTAGCTGTGAAACTTCACTGGTTTAAAGTTTACTGAGATAAGACACCTATTTTATAAGCCAAAAAGCATATTTATTTATTTAGTTCACTGTGAATCTGAAAGGTATTAAAGCAGGCATAGCTTTACACACATAGGAATTCAAGAGCTGGAAATGCACTTACATTGTTAAATCTGTGATGATTTCAGAAAATCAAGTGCAAGAAAGAGTTGTGTATTTTGATAAGATGAATACTTGCTTTTTCAAGCGATACACTTTCAAACTGGAATGCAGAACAAAAGTGCGGCCAGACTGTCACTTTGTACCATGACAAGTAAGATACAGAAGGGGGAAGACTCCCCCTTCAATCTAGTCCAGTTCAAGTTAATATTTGTGAGACAGCAAATAGACACAATACTATAGTAAGACAAGTCTTTCAGTTTACATTTGAAAGAGGATTTTTAGTAGAAAGCAATGTTCAACTATCATCAGTTTTGTCTACTAATGTTTCATGAGAGTAAGGAAAATGGAGATCTAGAAGGTCTTGTTCATAGTGGCAGGTCTCTCAGAAGGTATTTCTTTAGGAGGAAGGTTCAGAATGAAGCATTTTCTTTTCTGTAGATTCCCCTACAGAGGCATTTGCCAGACTTAATTTAATATATATATATTAGTTCCTGATATCATTTTTGATGTTATTATGTATTTTAACTTGATTTAATTCCTGAATCGAGGTGGGTGGCTAGTTTAGACAGTACTGTACAAAAGTCCTTCCAGCTGATCCTAACAAGCAATGAAGAATTCAAGTGCTGAGGATGAGAACATAATTGAAGGACTGTTGAATCGGAATGGAACTCAGGAAAGAGATATGTGCTTTGTTAAAAACACCTTATCTATCACTTTCTCCCTATATTAAGTCAATATATTTCAACTGATAGGTCTGATAGTTTTAAATTTATCACAAGTGCATACAAAATTCTGGGATAAGCTGCCTTGAGATATCTAAAGCAAACCACCCAATCTACTCACTAATACCATGTTTCTACATCAGTTCTTTTTCCACTGCAGGATAATTCAAATAGGATAGCTGTCATACTTATTTCTCAGTCCTCAAGCTACAGTCATTTATTCTGTTTGCAGACCCAAGACAAATATCTGCTTTTGCTTGTGCATGTATGTATGAATGTCCAACTGCATACACATACATATGCATACATGCATAGACATATGTATGTTCAGGGAGGAACAGTTATTATATATATACACATATATATATATTTACACACACATATGTATATGTATATGTTCGGGGAGGAACAGTGTATATATACACACACACACATATATGTGTATATATACACACACATATATATACAGTGTATACACTGTGTCTATATATATACACTGTTCCTCCCTGAAACTGAACGTCATAGATAGTGATGCTAAAGCAAATTAGAATGAATTCTATTTGTCAAAAGATTCAGCTTGCCAAAGCACTTACTTACAGAAATGTAATAGCCTTGTATTCATCCTTTTTATCACTATACCAATCTCTATCATCCACACCTCAGCAGCAATTCTTATATTAGTTTCCATGTCACTGATAACAATGTTGAATAAAATCAAGGCTAAAAACAGCCCTCTTGAAATTCTCCCTTTTCATACTAATGTGACTGTGACATTCATTGTTATATTTGGAGATTGTATAATTTATTCTTAAAAGTGGTGTATAATGCCAATTCTTCATCATAATGCCATGTTTTTAAAGTCAATATTTTTGAAATGTCTGAATGTTTTTACTGTTTTTTAGGCAAATTAATAATCTCAAACCAGGTATTCAGATTTCCTTGTCAAATTTTATTTCTCATACAATCTCTTCTACTCTTCAGTTATTTATTAATTTCTAGTTGTTCTCTCTAAAACTGATATTACAGCGTGAATCTTGAGTAAACCAAAAGTGTTGCTCTGCCTTGCTGGATATAGACAGCAGTATTGTGCCAAGTTTTTCATATCTCTAGTACTGAAAATGGACAACAGCAGAACTGAAATCTTCCCAGTCAGCTCTTTTTTAAAAAGTGTTTATTCTATCCTTACAGACTGTCTCCTGCATACTCATGTGGTAGCTACCACATGCCCTTATTTCGGTAATGTGATGTGGAATATGAATGAGATACCTTTGCCTATAATATTTTTATTGTCTCAAACAGATAAGTTATGATTGCCACATCATCTTTAAAACACTATAATCAGATTACACATGTGGAATCAGTCATATAATGTATCCACGCAAGAGAGTACCGTTACAGTCTGCAAAAAAATGGATGGAAAAGACTAATCTGGCTGAGTTCTGAGCTCCTAATATTTCAAGTGGCATATATAGAAAGGATGACTTCTGTAAAAGCTTAGAGATATTAGCAAAAAATCATTTTTGCAGAATAAGAAAATTCCTACACAATTGTTGGCATTATGAAGTATTCAACATAATAGATAATTTAAAGAGCAGGCAAATTTAACCTTTATGAGGAGATGATCTTTTCGACCTCCTTCTTCATGCCTTCTCAACTAATAAAGAGAAGTTCTGCCATGTCTGGTGACCTCAGGAATCAGTTTAAAGGATGGAGATCCATACTCTTTAATTCAGTCCAGCATCTCTAGAAAGTAAGTTTGCAGTGGAATACCTGGAAATTTTATCCTTGCAGCTCTTCAGCATCTTGGTTCTTATCACTGAAAAATCACCTAGGCGAGTTTTGATAGAGATTCTTAACTACCAAAGTATTAATAAACTACCATTTTAAACAATTGCAAACAGTGAGAAAACAATTAATGATATTAGGGCTATTAGTTAACAGTTTGCTAAAGCTGTTAGGTGACTTTGTACAATATATAAAGCCATCTCATATTCCTCCAAACTACATGACAAGTTATGTATTTCTAACAGTATTAAAAGCAGATAGAAAACATTCAGATATTGTTAGCTTCAGAACATCCTTCTATGCTTTCAACCAATGAGGGGCTAAAGTAAAGCAATTTTCAGCCAACAATACAACCACCAAACTTTGTTTAAACAGTCCTTATCACAGAATCACAGAATCATGGTTGAGGTTGGAA
This sequence comes from Rhynchotus rufescens, assembly GCA_032273925.1. NCBI lineage: Eukaryota > Metazoa > Chordata > Aves > Tinamiformes > Tinamidae > Rhynchotus > Rhynchotus rufescens. Next base: position 26,108 of record JAVCKT010035789.1, on the reverse strand, counting down.
GGGACCTCTAGGTCCAACCTCCCTGCTCAAGCAGGGACACCTAGAGCATGTGGCACAGGGTGGCAGCCAGGTGGGTTTGGAGACCTCCAGAGAAGGAGCCTCCACAGCCTCCCAGAGCAGCTCTGTCAGCCAGGGCTCTGTCACCCTCACAGTAAAGAAGTTCTTCCCCACCTGGAGATGGAACTGCCTGTGGTCATGTGGTGAGCTGATAAACAAGCTGCTAGTTTCTCTGGATATTCTCAACTTGAAAAGGAAGTGCCTTTTTCTGGATTGTCTACCTTGAAGGCTAAAGAGACACGAGTCTTCTGCTCAACAATCTACCTTGCTGCATTGAACTCATTCAGCCAAAGAAAACCTCATTTGCTGCCTGCTTGCAAAGTAACTCACAAGATAGCAAAATTAAATACTGTGAAAAGACAGTAAGCTTTTTGTGAGTCTAGTTACCCCAAAGGAAAAAAGCTTCACCTACTCACTGTATCCATTATAGGCTGTGTTAGAGCAGTAATTAATTAGCATGCACATAAAATGTCAGAAGGAAAAGGAGAAATTCTCAAAATGCATAAACAAAACCTTCTAAAGAAATCTTCATGTCCCTCAGTTGCTCCCTAGCAAGAGCCCTGCCTTTTCATTTCCCATGAGTGAAAAAATTCAGCCGCAACAGAAGAACGTGGCTCCTGAAGAATCACTGCCAAACGCACTCAACTACTAACATGACAAAGAGGCAGCTCATGGAAGTCAGTTAATAAAGGCCCCCAAACATACATCTAGATGCTAATTCACAAAACAGCACATCTCAGCACGACGACACACAGCCAGGCTTTGTGAGGCTAAATGATAGCGGGTCCTTCTGCATTTACAAACCCAGCAGGACGAGCCCTCTCCTTCGTCCACAGTCCCGCTGCTTTCTCGCCGAGTGGGCTGTGAATCTGGACTCAGCTTCTACACCAATATCCTTAGGAAAATAACTGTCATAGAATCCAGTTAAAAGTGCCAGCCGAATACATGCACATACAGGCATAATTATTTAGGTCATATGAGCCAACTGAGAGGTGGGTGCTCACAAGTCTTATGACTCTACTGAAGCAAAACTCCAATTTAAGTTTACTAAGCTGTTCCATTTTTGCTGCTACTGCAAAAGGAAGCCCTTTATTGAAAGGGTGTTTAACATGTGAGCTGCTGAAGAGAAAGGCAGCATTCCTGAGAGTCCTTAGAGACCTTACAGCAGGAGACATCACACTGGGATTCTGCAGGACAGAATTTGCTTTTCTACAGCACTCAGTACATTTTTTATCAGAAGTCAAGATTTTGGTGTGATCCCTCTTTTGGCACTTACAGGGAGCTTGCTTGTAGGGAGAACATTGCATGGATACATCAGATCTCTTCCAAGTTCCTATGGAAATATAGCAAGCAAGACTTGGAGCCAGTCTGGAAAGCAAACCACTTCAGACTGTGCTGTTCCCTGTGTTATGTAATGGATATTTTTTGTCAGAGTATTTTGAAATGCACATGTGGAGCATTAAGGCTTGAAGCAAAACGGATGAGGGGAACAGCAGAAAGATCTGACCAGAGTAGCGACACGGAAAGACCTCCCACCCTGGCAATCAGCATTCTCATATGTCGAATGACATATGCATCACTGCCAACGCAAGAGAAATCAGGCAGGTATGTAAATAGAAAAGCTGCCTAGGAGAGTGTACATGCAATGTTTGCACAACTTACATGCTGCCAGTTAGACACACACATACAGCTCCTCATGAGTTCAGGTACATCCTTCTTCCTAAAATGTATTCTAGACCATATCCAGAATTGCTGTTCCAGAAATGAGGGTGTTACAGAGAAATGTTACTTGGGAGAGCTTATAAAATTTTCATGAGCTCCTCAATGCAGAATATTTCAACTGCCATTTAGCTCATCCATATATAGCAAGCAAGTTGTTTCTTAAGGTTGCAATATACTACAGCAGAAATAATTTGAAAACAGATTTGAAACAAAGCACTGGTCAACTGGGAGATCTCCCATCCATCATTCACTGGGTGGAGCAGCAGGGGGATATTGGCCTGCTCGTGGTTAGAATTCAAAGCAAGTTAAATATCTATTTCTGTGCCTAAGCATCTCGGGGGCTGCTCTTTAGCAAGAGCAATGAAGGGCTGTTTGCAAATTGCAGTGCCCAGCTCCTTACAACTACAAATGCTAACTGAGGACTTACGCGCAGTTGAGCCTCCTTGGGGGAGTCCCTGATGTCTCGTAAGGCGTCTGCGCCCGAGGGAGATCCCACGGCTCTGTGGTGCAGCAGCTCGGGATGGAGGAAGAGGAGGAGGGAGAAGAGCATGTGCAGAGATGCCCGAGCCAGACAGACACGCGAGGCCTTGCGGATGCGGATGCGGATACAAGACACGAGGGAAGAGGCGCTACCAGCGTGAGGAGAAAGGAGCTGATAGCATAAAGAGCCTGAGAAGCTTCACTAGGTCAAAGCACACACAGGGGATGGACAGAGCCACAGGCCAGGAAAATAAAGATGCTCTTTTATCTTTTTTTTTTTTTTTTTTTTGGTATCTTTTTTTTTTTTAATCCACTAAAGACTTATAAAGAAAAAAGTTATAGGGCTGGTTGGGTGAAAAAGCAAGATCTTGTGTGAGGGATATTTAATCTACTTAGTTTACTCTTACATTATTGATTCTTGGCTACTGTATGTTATTCAGACTGTGGATTTTTCTTCTATTCTTGCCTCGGGCAGTGATAAACTGTGCTAACAGGTCACACAGACCAGCAGCTATTGTATTCAGGAGATCTACAACAACCGCAAAACTGAAATATTTCCAGAGATTTGGGAGTTCAAAAATGCCATTACATTTTGGAGGCAGAGAGGTGGGTTCATTTCAGATTTGATCCTTAATGACTATTATTTTTTACCAGACTTTACAACTCTCCAACCCTCACGATGTGAATGCTGCCAGAACAAGTGCTCATGCAGGTTGCCTTTTTTGATTGCACTATCTCAACATTTTCTACACTAAATTTTTAGGAGGAAGCCCTTTTTTCCATGCTGAGATGCTGCATCAGTTCTGCAGAAATCATCTGCTTAGCAAGAGAGGACTTCCACCTGAAAATACAGAGCCTCCTTTTTGTCCAGCAGGGCTTACAAGCACCTGATTTGCTTTTATGCTACTGTATATGTATCAGAAATCAGATAATGTATTCTGGGTATTTTGTATTTTACTTCATTCCAGGCTGTACTGCAGGAACTCTGTGAAGTGGAAAAAAAACCTACACAGAAACTGCTGGCAAGCTTTTTGTTTTTTGCTTTTTCTGATCCCTTAGACCACAACATCATGCACGAAAAAGAGAAATGCAATTAGAAAGAGTTTTAGGGATTAGATTAACTGATTTAAAGCACACAGATAAGGATAACCACGGATTTAAAACTTTGATCCAACAACCACGTGTATGAACACCTGTACATCTTGCATTTCCTTAGCTCTTAACCTCACAACCACTCAAGAATTAGAGCATCTATGACTAACAAGCAAAATACCAAATATCTTTTTTGGTAACAAGCAAAATTTCCAAATATCTTTTGGATCCTGATTGATTCTTGTTTCTGTTTTTAAGGTCGCTTTCTCCTATAGGCTAATTTAGATGATATATTCCTTTTTTAACACCTTATTGAAACATTTCTCTCGACTGAGAAGTCAAACCCTAGCATCAGCTGCCTTTTAAACTGACTTAGGTGATCAATAAAATATTCTGGATTTCATCAGGATCTCCCTCCTCTTAAAAGATCATAGCATTAGAGCATTAGTTGTCAACAAGTATTTTTTTTTAATATGATTTCTGCTAACATCCCTAATTTGCATTTCACTCACAATTAGGCATTTTCTGAACTTGCATACTTCAATCAAAACCGAAATTAAATAACTAGTTAATGGCACTTTCAATCCCACAAATTCAAATCCAATTTAGTCTTGATATGAACTTTAGTTCTTATTAACACTTGTCTTGAACAGCATTTTCAGCATGTACTCTGAAGCGTTGTCAGTGTGATTTTTTTTTTGGATCACTATGCAAGCAAATGCGTTTTGATTTAGCAGATACTGGAAATTTCTAATATTTAGAAATTCCAAAAGTCCAAATTTCTGGTTAGCCCAATGGTGGCATATCTGGCTTTCAAAAAAAATGTTCGATTTTGTAAGAGGCTACTCTTCAAAAATAGAGGCTACCCTTCAGAAAACAGGCCGGAGTCTCTATGCTGTTTTGAACAATATTCCAACCAGTATAGGAGAAGGATAAATAGCAATACAAATCACAGGGAGTTTGGTCAGAAAGGATGCCCACAGCTGAAAAGAAGGAACCTAAGATACGGAAGATACGGCTGGTTTGATCAAGCTGCGAAGGATATGGACAGCTTAGAAATGTCTTTTGCCCAACAACTCAGCACAAATAAGCAGCTGATCTGGGCAGTTTAATCGTAAATCTCTTACTGTCTGTCTAACAAGTGGGCTTAGAAGACCTGTGCTTAAAAAAAAAGGCATTTCCAAACGGAGTCTTTAAGTGAATATTGACCTCCAACCTCAATTTCCTTGTTATGTGGCCATGTGGCAGCGAAGAAAATGGTGGTTTATTCCTGGGCTTGATTAAATCTATCCTGGGTATATGCTCAGCATGAGCTGACCCTCAGCAGGCCTCAGGAAAGCTCTTGTTTCCAGTCAGATATCCACATTTTGCACCACAGTCGTACACACCTAATCCTCTCAGAAACACCAAATCCCAGGTGGAGTACAGAGAGGCATATGGAAAAGCATTTAAACTTGCTGGATGGAGAAAGACCATTGATTATTGAGCAATGAAACAAAATAAGGGGGAAAAAGAGAGAGGCAGAGAGTTCTCTTTAAGCAGGGGAAGCATAAAACAAAGGTGGGTCAGTTCAAAAGAGCTTTTTACATAACCAAGACCAAAAGCAAGCATTAGAAGCAGACTTACTGACTGGATTTAAGTAATATAACTTCCATGAGTTTTATCAGGTCAAAGGGTCCCCTCCTCGTATGCAATTACATCCAAGAGAGCTTGCTTGAACCTAAAACTTGCACATCTCCAGGCTGTGAAGAACACCATGGCAATGTTGAGTTGGGCCTGGATTGTTTCAGTCTAGATCAGAACCAGTCGGAGAGATTTTGACTTGATGAAAGCTCAATATAAAAACAAAACTGCAAAGAGGAAGGAAAATTACCAGGACTGTATGTGATGGTATCTAGAGAGGTCAGGGGGATTCAGGCAGATAATAATTACAAAAACCACAGAAACAGAGCTTTTACACTATTCCATGCAGGAGTTAACCCTGGAGGTAGAAAAGAGCTAGCAGCAGCTCTATATCTTAAAATTAAAGAACTGAAAGGAAGAAAGAACCTACGCATTTCACAAACTCTCCTGACTGCAGGGGTAATGAATAAGATGGCAAAGAATGTATCTCAATGAGAATAAAATTTCATGATATTTAGTGATCTCTGATGAAGTTTCTGCTCTCTACTAGATTGCCAAAAGAATTCTTGGTATTGTATTTTTCTCCTACTAGAACATATAATTCCCAAGACTGTAAAATGAAATCATAATAAAATGAATACAGAAATTATATGAAAGGCAGAGAATGGAAAATGAAGGATGAAAGTTCAAATAATCAAGACCAGGATAAGAATTTGTACAAAAAAAAACAAGAAAAAGTACATTGGGGAAAGCAAATCAGGTAAGATTTATTAGTGAAAAGTCATTCCGCAAGAAACAATGTTGGTTTTTACAGATCGATTACTAAGCAGAGGACCTCCACAAGGCAAGAAAGCTTACAGTACTAATGAGAGAAAACCAACGAGATCAATACGTGTGTGCATTTGGATTATATATATTTATATATAAAGTTGGTAAAATAATCTTATGCAACTCGATGTCTATGTAAACAAAAGCTAGTGCACTTGCGGTGACTACTTGGAGACAAGAAGAAGAGGCTAAAAGTTTGATTTGTGCAACTGACACTCCGAACATGCTAATGAACATACAGTCTCTATCTAAAATGTTTAAGCTTAAATCAAAATAAGATATATTAACACTCCAATAGATAGAGCTATACAACACCATATCCAACTTTGTGCATTTAAATTAAAAGTATTCTAGGTATAGAGTAAAAACGTGGTGGACATGTGAATAAAAGAAGGATCTGCAGAAGTCAGAAGGGTCAAAGAAGCTGGATTTGTGCTCCTTAGAAAACCGGAGATTACAATTGGGCCTCACTAAGACACAAAAGACTCGGAGTGAACAGAAAGAATAATTGCTACAAGTTAATCTGAGTTCACGGAAACACCAAAAGAAGAAAACATAAACTTGAATCAAGAAAGCTCTTCCACAATAGGAATTTGGAAGAATTTACTTTACTGAAAGAGCAAGAAGAAAAAGTCAGAACAGCAATCGTACCAGCTTACATAAACTGTTTCAAAACTGGTTAGAAAACCATTTGAAGAAAGCGCAACTATGAAGTAATAGTCTTAACCCAAAGGTGGAAATGATGCATGTGTGAGTTCCTACAACGTTTCTTGTGTTGAAATGCTAATATTACTCTTGCTTCCTATCAGTTCCCATGAGACTCCACATATGCTTTTTTTGTGTGTGTTCTGTATATTTGGAACATGGGGAAAAGCCTCCTGGTACACACCAGGAATAATTGATGGTTCCAAACAACAGAGGTGCTTCTGAAAAATCGGTGAGCCCATGAAGAAAACACTCTAATTATAACAAAGCAAGCCTGAAGAGGGGAAGGAAGTCATCTTCTAGATCCAGTGGTAACACAGGAAGATGTTACTGCATCCAGCAGCTTATCTCTATCTCTGAGGAGCTCCTCATCACTCACATCTGCTGGCTGAGATCCTCCACAAACATCCCTTGCTTTGCTCCAAATCAAGAGAGATGATTAGCTGCAACAGCTTCAATCCTGTTGCTTTTTTAAAAAATTTTTGTTTTTCCAGCCTTACTCCTTGGGATTGAACTGGATTAGGGAGTGTTGTTATCACATGTGGACTCCCAGACCTAGGGATGCTGTGATTCCTGCCTGGGGCCTGGCAGCAGCGGGAAGGTGCCGGGAGCTGGTGGAGCTAAGGCATGGACAGGAACATCTGGGGTGCAATTACAGACAGATAATTCAGGATTACATTAAGTACATGATTACCTCCAAGTGTTTAGTAAACTTATATTTAGATTTATTGTGAAGGAGCAGGAAGAGAGTTTCATCAGCAGTTTTGGCATTTGGGGAGAAGAGCCTTATAATTTAGAGATTCACAGACATTAATGCATTTGGTAGGCCATGCCAAAAATAAGCAATAAATACTGACGAGTAATCTAAAAAGCAGGGATCATACATTAAAAGTTTCAAAATTAAGACTGCACATGAAATTCAGGCAGACCTGTTTTGCTTAATAGGTAGAAACCTATGAAATATGTTGGCAGCAAGAGTCATAAAAACAAATAATAAAAAATAAGTAGATGGGGAAAAAGAAGTGTAAAGGCAAGAGAAAATTTAAGACATGAGGAATGACAAGCCATTGAGTCAAGGCTGAAATATATTCAAAGTGCAAATGTCAAGGTGACTTCTTCCTAACTAGTAGCCTTAGGGAGCACAGTATTTTAATAATTGGTGAAAAGTAGCCTATTGAACAACTATAATTTCATTATACAGAATAACTGTATTTTTTTTAGTCAGATAATTTATTAAATCATAGGTAATTCATATTATATCTGTGCATGTATAATATGATATGATATGTATAAACATATACAGACTTCTATACTACATGTCTGTGTTCTTATTGCCATAACCACTGATAAAGAAGCATTTCTACCTATTCCTTCTCAAAAAGTGCTTAACTGGGTTAAGGTCAGCATAAATGTTGTGTAATCAACATGGGAAACTTGCTGGGAGGTCAACCACCACCAGGAGAAACATCGAAAGACAAGTGACAAGCTAAGAAAGGCATCTTGAATATCATCAAATGCTTGAAATTCCAACACTAAAACATCACTGTCCTTAACGAGACACTTTGGGCAGTCTGTGATTATTTTAGAAATTCCTTAGTAGAGAGTTGTATGCTGTCACATCACTTGTGAGCAGCTTCGGAAAACGTAAATTGAAAACACCCATTGCAATTTTATATAATCTATTGTACTTACAAATTAAAATATATAATGCATAAATGAAACAGCCAGCGATTCCCATATTTCATTATATATAATGTGGGTCACTTCTTGGTTGCTGAGGATGATAAATGCAATTGCTGCTTCTGAGTGCCCATCCTCAACAAAACAGGGACAACGCGTTGGTCAGGCCATACAAGAGCCAGACGACTGAGCAGACTGGGCAGCTATTAGTAATCCAAGCAGCACTTTTTCCCCTCCTGTTGTATTTAGTGCTGTGGAAAAAGCAGCAATTTGTCTCTTGCTTACTTTGGGAATTAGGCTGTATTTTTCTAGAGCAGACAAAAGCCACCTTTTAATTAGGCAATGCCTGTTTAGGAGCTGAATTCTTCTTTTTGCTTCTTCCTACAGGTAAAAAATGTTAACAGAAGGCTATAATCAACGAGCAAGTGCAGCTCAAAATGTTGTTGGCCTTACAGAGGTAACGTTGCTAATGGTGCTCAGTTAAAGAGCGTTCCGGACTTGTAATACTCTCCTATATTATGTTTACTAGCTGCGACAAAAAGAATGGTTAAAAACCCATCAGTGGCATAATGATAGCACCTATTATGGACACAAGCGTAACTACCTCGCAGTAATTAAAGGCATAAGAAAATGATTAATGTTCTGAAGCCATAAAGCTGCATCAGTTGAAAAGCCATTAAGTCTGCACTGTCTACAGCTCAGAGCCTACACGGGGCAATTTGCATCCTGCATTAAACTCATGCTCGGTTCTTCCACCTCCAGGTAATGAACTGGTGCATAAAGCTTCAGCTATGCACTAGATACTGGTCAAAGTTGATTGATTCTCATCTGAAAAATCAAGCTGCCTTCTTTTAGATTAGGTTCTAGATGCTCCTTTCATGTGTTTTTTCTCACCAATTGTTCATGCTGTTGTCTTCTTCATTTTAGAAGTAATTCTTTTAATCACAAAAATAGAGAAATGGGAAAGTGGATATAGGAAACACTACCAGCTGTCAGCTGGAGCAACATGCTAGCATTTATACTGGTCCATATTTAGCTCAGGGATCACTGAACCAGACCCTTTCATGCAGGAGCACATAACGTTACTCATACTGGATCTTCCTCTATTGAGTAATCAGCTGAGACCAACAAGTGCTACTCAGCTGGGCCAAGCAAACCCGAATTTGGCTTTTAGCAGAAGAGCAGTCATGACCTGTGATGAGAGACATTATTTTCCATATGGGGTATTTCTAGCCCTTAGAAAATGAAGTTTTGATGTTCTTATTCCAGAGAAAAATGAAAACAGAACTGGACAGAAAGTGTACCAGTGCCACTGCATAACGTACAGTAAATTATTACCCTATAAAAAGAATGTTATATATTACTTCTGTTACATGGCTTTTTCAAACATCAGGGAGCGGATGTTTGAAAGGGAAAGATTCAGAGAAAGGGAAAGATCAGGGAAAGGAAAAAAAAACCCAACAGCAGCGATTTGCTGCATTGTGCAAAACCAAACTGGAAAAGGATGCAACATATATGACTGCAAGAACTCCAGTCTTTTGTATATAAGCAAAGTACAGAGGGGAGTAAAAAGGAGGTATATACAGATGGTTTACAAGTCAAACTAAAACGGAGCTGTTTCCAAGGGGTTAGGTGCTTGCTCTTTCAAGAACAAGGTAAGTCCTCTGTGCCAAAACTGAGCCTGGAATGAAAGTTTTGGTGCAGCAGGCCAGATTTTGGCCAGGTACATCTTTGCTGGAGCCAGCGGAGCTGCAGGCAAAGGGAATGGGCTCGTTTCACATGAGCCAGTTCTGTTCCTCTCAAGGCAGTGGCACTGCACAGCTCGTGCAAGATGAGCTGCCACGGAGCATCCTGACACATTGCTCCAGGGCAAACCCAGCCCCACTGCCACCCGCTTTCCACTGCAACACGGGGCTCAAAATGCTCCCATGCAGCTGCTTCAATAAATTATTCCCATTGCATAAAGTAAACCATTTATACGAGTCTCACTTTCTGCTATGTCAGAAAATCAGTTAAAATTTTGCTAATGCAATTTACATCTCAAGGATGACTCCACGTATCTCCAGAATACAGTGCTTAGATGTTATCCCATTAATTCTTTCTTGTATTATGATCAAATAATTTTGTCTGCTGATACTTTAGAAAGTTCCAGGTAGGTCACCTAGGAAATACTCCTCATGACCTTTATCTTATAAAGTCTGAGCTATAAAGGTCAATGCTTTTAATCATATGCCATAAAATAAATGAATATTCTAAAATTCTCTAGTGTGTCTAAACTACATCAGGCATTAGGAAAACTAATAGACAGGAGAGTAGCAGGAATTAAAAAAGGAATTAAACTTCTAAATTACCCTGGATTTGATAATTCTATTCAGTGACTTAGGCTGATGTATACTGCTCTTTGCAATTCAAAGAATAACTTAAAATGCAGCAGAATCGGTTTTCTATATCCCCTCCTCTTGCCCTTACAAAAATTCAGCCCACCACCACAATAGAGTCTTGGTTCCATTGTTGTAATTCACCGTATTTCACACTATCGCCTTGGGAATCTCATCTTCAGGCAGAAGGAAGGTGAATGAGTTTCCAGCAGCCAACGGCACACAATGGATTTAAACAAGTTCTCAGGACAAAAAGTCCTCTTGCAGGCCCACGGCAGCCTTTCATTACCACCCCCATCAAAAAACTGCAGGTTGCAGAGCTACTGAACCCTTATAAACCGAACCCTCCGCCTGGAAAGAGGATTAGTCATTCACTGCACTCGATTGCCTGACTTTTCTATTCTTCTCCGCTTCGGCTGCAGTTGCCCTTTCCAATGATATATGGCAGCTCTCCTATCTGGCACCGAGGCAGCGGGAGGACAATACAGGGAATGACTCTCGGAGGCAGAGCCGCTTTGGAATCGACTTCTGGGCACTTTAATAGGATAACACAACAGAATAGGAAGTCTGCTTTGCTCACGGGTCGTTCCAGGGAATGAGAAGTTATTTCCCGCGACAGCGACGTGTTTCATCTCCTGCAAGCCGCCTAAAAGCCCCAATATTCTCATGCATACATAGGAGTGACTTTCAGGCATTAAACATAGAAACATATGTATGACGGATGACCATGGTAATTTACAACAAAATCAAGCATGGAATAACTTCCTGTATTTGTACTAGATTATTTGAAGGGCCTCCAACTCAGACTAGCCTCTATCATGATGAGAAATGCATAAATAGTGACCAACTAGGAGACCAACCCTGCCAGAAAGAAGGAAAAACAGGGCAAAAAAAGGGGGAAACTCCCCACTAGGCTCTAGACCAAAGTATCCCTGCGACCCAGAAATAACCAAGGAATAAGGAGGAGGAACTCTTTTCCCGAGACATGCTTAATATCTAGCATAGTCACTGAAGTTCAAAGGGATATAGTTAATATCTTGGGGGTAAAGCTGATTGATATACATCATGCCACGAATGTGCAATTTTAGTGTCTTGGGACTTCTAAAAATTATTTAAAGAAACATAATCACGGACCAGTATGACTCTACTGTTCTCACAGAAGCTTTAAGGCATCACTGGAATTCAGTACCAACTCAATATGCCCAACAGTTTATTGCAAACATGAGCAAAAACAATTATTCCACATTAAAACGACTGTGGGTGAGGATCTAGGGCTAGAAAACTTACCCCTCGGCGCATTTTAAATCTTGTGGTTGCTGAGGAATTTAGAACTTGTGATCTATAACTAACAGTGCGAGACCAGCTATGCCACAAGAGCATGGGTAAATGAATTCACTGCCAGGGCACACATCAGCCCTGGTGCCAGCTTTTCAGCCAAGAAGCTGTATTCAGAACGCTGACTTCTCAAGATGGAAAGCGAATGCAGATGTTGTCATGAATAGCAATATAGACACTTAACGAGTTGACTTAATTATCTGAATAGCTATCCAAGTGAAAGCCTCAGATCTCTTTCCAGTCAATAATTTCTACCTTGTGCTAAGCCAGTTCACTCCCTACATAAATGCAAAGCTAAATAAAGTGGAAGGGCATCATTTTGAGCAGGGGCATCCTCCCACAGGACCTGGCTACCTCCACGATGCCACAGCATGCTCCCAGCTCGCTAAAGCCAATACCAATGGTGGGATTTGGTGACAAAGGTGGGCTCAAATTTCAATTTTAGAAACATCTTCATTTTAAGCAGGGGAGCTGGGTGGTGGAAGGGCAAGATTACATCAGAGAAAGCTCTTTCCTAATGATAAGTGGGCCTTTTACCAGGAAATAATCTGTACTGCATGCATCATGTTAATCTAAGGTCTTGAGGACCAGGTCCACGCATCTTGATTTTCTCACTGAAGTTTTTAACAAATTTGATTCAGTCCCGATTGCAAAGCTGTAGGACAAACACACCGGGCATCAGCAAGGAAAGTTTGAAAGAGCCAAGTAAGTGATATAACTGACATACAACTCATGTTGTAATGTCATTCAACTCATGAATGTGAAGGCCAAAAATACCAAAGGAAACATTATGGTTTCAGAATATCAGATCTTTTCTAGCTGTTTTACATTTTGCTAAATAGTTTGAAAAAAAAAAAAAAAAAAAAAAAAAAAAAGTGGAAAGAAAGAACAGTACCCAAAGAGTAATATATTTTCCTTTCAAGATGTTACTGGCTTTCCAGGCTTTGCCAAACCTTAATCAGCTTGGGCCTCTCCTGTTTATAAAGGAAAGAAGCAACTAGGTAAGCCCTCTCTCTATTGCTCTTCCTAAAGGGAAAGGGGAAGAGAAAAAGCAAGGCCAGGAGATAGGTGAGGATAGAGTATTCAATGTTTACAAAGCTGAGGTTTATAAGGATTATTTTAAAGACAGTCACTAAACACGCTCTTAATCAAGGTATGGATCGCTCGTGTCATAGTCAGCAGAAATGCTGCAGGTTGGACAGTCAACGAGAATTTTAGAAGACGTAACTCTCAACATAATCTGTGATATCCATAAATTGCCAATTTTCATTGAAAACCAGAACCTACTAAGTCTCTCTTCTGAAACCAAGCACAAGCCTCTTGCTAAATATGTCACAGGAATGTTAATTTTAGACTGCTGAGAGCTCATCGATTTACACTTTCCAGTAATAACTTTTTAGTATTTAAAATATGGGGAAAGACAAATTAGTATCACGGATACTACACTGTCTGGCATACGAACACTGTTAAATAATGCATGCAACAAATTTTTATACAAGTTGTAATTAGATTTCTAGGATTGCTTGAATATTATAATAGCCATTTCATAGCCGCTACTATTTTTAATTTTAATAATAATCTCAGTTAACTGGTGATCTCTCCCAAAGAAGCAACAAAAAATGAGTTGCAGTAAATCTTCACTCTTGCTAAAATATTACGCTTCCCAAATTATGGAGTAGATGACAAAATACAATTAACTTCCCAAAGAGCTACCAAAAAATGTCTGTTAAATCCATACTGTAATGCCAAATATGCTGATGCAGTCAGGGTTGAGGGATGAGAAGCTGTTGATCAGGCTCAAAAATGAGCTTGGCAATATCACAGTCTCCTCAAGAGCAAGTTTCTTCTATATCTGTGACCAGATTTTTCCACCAACCCTGCTCGGGGAGATCTTGTACGATGATATTTGGGTCCCCTCCACCTTTCTTTTCATATGCTATTTGGGAGTCTTAGGTCACCATTATTGATGCCACAGCGGTGACGATGGTGATGATGACCTGTCACGTAGGCACTTGCGATGGTTGCAGAGATGCGGTGGGACGAAGGCAAAATTGCTTTTTGGTCATCTGTGATACTCCAGATGTTGGGAGGGCTTCTGCATCCCCTTGGGAGCACACGTGCAGGGCCATCCCATGTGAAATTCCCCTGGGATCGGCTTCCTGGGAGCAGAGCCGAGGAGCTCGCTGAGCACCGAATGCAGAGTCCACAAGCTCCCTTTTTCCCTCCTTGCTTCCTGAGGCTGCTTTCCAGACTCTCCTTTAGCAACACATAATAAATTTAACCTTGCAATGTTTTGCCCTGACCAGGCCAAAAGCTACAAGTAAGCATTAGCAGCCTGCTTCTAAAAGAACTAAGCATTACTCCAGTGTAATAAGGGTGCTTAAAATACGCTGAACCTGCGCCTTTCCATGGCCTAAATCACCCCAGACACATTCTGCACTTTCACAGCTTTGGGTCGTTTCCTTCCCTTTTCCTCTGTGTTTTTAAATGAAACTCAAGTGCACATTTGTAACAAAACCTAAGAGCTGCCATCATTTTTCTCCAGAAGGAGAGCTGATAACATTGCAGTGAAAGCCCAGCTAAGATAAAAACCCGCAGCTATGCTGTGTAGAAACCAAATTTTATCTTTTTTTCCCCCCTCTGTAACACTTCCCTAAGTTTAAAAGAACATCTACTCACCTGTTTATGCTGCCAAGATAAGTATCTAGGAACAGAAATGGAACCCTGTATTGCAGTAAAATAACACCAAGGAAGCAGCAAACAAGTGTGCATAGATCCTGACATCTCCAGCTCCTCGCACGTGTGGTCCACCCCATAATCATCTCTTGACGGAGCAGGGGATGAAGCACGGGAATTCCCATTTTCTCACTTCCACTGGCAAAGCCCTGCTTTGATTGTGCAGGTGGCAATGCCAGTAGTGCCACACCAGGCAAACCCCTTTGCTTTTTGGGCTGCAAACATCACAATTGGTGGATACTGCCTTAAGGACATGAAAATTAAGTGCTTTTCCATACGAATTGCTATAAGAACATCACTATATATATATATTTTGTTTGTTTGTTTGTTTGTTTTCTGGCAGTACCTCAGAGATAGCAACACAGTAATTATGGGGACAGTGGAATGTGGAAAGGGAGATCACTGCAGATGAAATGAAAACCTGATACAACGCAGCCTAAAATAAGAGTTTTTACCCTCTGGCCTACAGATGTGTGAAGATTTATTTTTCTCCTTTTTTTCCTTCTTTTCAAGCAAAAATTGCTTTGAAAAAGAGAAAACGAAACAGTGTAAGAAGCTCCTTAGGAAGCATCATGGAACGTGTCCCGAGGCCGGGCCGCCGCTGCCAGCGCCACGGGACCCAGGCATCTCATTTTTCAAAGGATTTAAGCCCTCATGTGGAGTCCTCAGGCTTTTAAAACAAAGATCCCTCATGAGTGAAGTCGCTGCCCGTGCTCTCCAAACAGCAGCGCGTTGAAACTGAACCTCCTGGCACGGTGCTGTGGTGGCGACGGCTTCTCCAGCCTTTGGGACATCCCGGAGATGGAGCGTGGGGAGGGTGTTTGGGGAGGAAAAACAGCCTTTCCTGGTCTGCTCTGCAGAGAGTAAGTCATATATAAAAACTAAGCAGCAAAGATGATGAGCAAACCCAGCATGAATGCAATCTTGGAGCAAAAGGCACCCCAGATGCCTGAACTGGGTCCCCTCCGTTGAACCTTGCGGATTTGTTCGCTCCCGTGTGGAGGTGAAGGAGCTTGGTTTTAAGGCAATGGATTTTGAGTGAGAACATTTATTTATATGGCTCTGGGAGAAGAAATCAGGGCCGTACGTTCCTTAAGTTGCAGTTTCTTGGCATAGTTCAGGCGTAAATGCACAACCTGTAAAGTAACACTATCCAGGCTGGCCACCAGAAACGAAGCGGACCCGCTTGCCTGTCTAGACACTGACAATCCCTAAAGGAATGTGCATTTATAGGGGGAAAAAGCAACAAACCCCACATGAAAGCGTAGCTCAGAGGGGTCTGGTGTCCCTTAAACCTCAAGCACGTTATGTAGCAGACTCAGCTCTGCAACTTCCTCGACACCTGGATCCTGATGCAGCGCCTTGGGTTCAATTGCTCCCCTTTCCTGCAGTACCTTTCCCAGTCTGGAAAGAAGGCTCTTCCCACTGCCTCCCGGCTAAGCTTTACTTTCCTTTTTTTTTTCTCTCCCACTGAGGAACAGAAAGCATTTGTTAAAATGTAAATAGTAAACTTAATTAGATTCTGTTCCAAAGAGAGCAACAAAAAGAAACATTGTCAGAAAAACGGGATATTCTCACAGAAATACATTGTATTTCTTGAAAACAACAACAAATAATTACTAAAACAGCCTCTGCCCTAGATATTCTACGTTTCAGAAACACCACAGCTTTCCAGATAAAAATCAACACTAACTTCAAGAAAAGTACCCAGTACCTCGGAAAGGAAACTGAAGTTTCCAGCTAGAAATTTCTTCTAACTTCCTTCTCTTGCGTCACATTATATTTCTCACCGGCTAGGATGATTTCTATTAGCTATGT
>JAVCKT010035788.1:0-23581 GCA_032273925.1 Rhynchotus rufescens | reverse complement strand
ATTTCTAGGAAATCCATATTTCAGCCTTGTTTTGTGGCAAAGCTTATTCTTCTGTATACTGAAAGTTGCCCATTGGAAGTGCTTTTGGCACTGACATCTATGTGCTGAACAGTTACAATTTTAAGAGGTTGAGGCAGAGCTAAGGTAGACAATTTTTTCCCTATTTTTTCTGGATATAAAGTTTTAAAAATAACAAAACAGAGGCAGGATACACGAGTGTTTCTCCTCAATAATTTGTAAATGTCTATTTTTGAAATATATTAATCTCTAAATCAAATTATGAAAGGATACTGATCATCCTTTTTTCCCAGAATTGTTGAAATAAAATGTTCTCCTAATTTCTTTTTTTTTTTTCCTTTCTTTCTTATTTTCTGAGCCAGTTGACACACAGAAATTGAACCTTTCCACTTTGGCAAAGCACTATTTTTCCATGAAAAAGATTTTTCTTAGGTAAAAACATGTTATCAGCTGCTCAGTTATATTCTTGGAAAGAATCTGGCCACTTCAGAAAAAAGAAATGGCTTCAGCAGACAAAAAAAACTCTCCAAATTTATTTTATTCTCTCCTGTGGCCTTGGTCATATCACCAAAGATAAAAATATGACAGAACAGGCAACACAAGCACTGACTTCATTTGAATCATAGATGGTCAAAGGTGCAAGTGGCAGCATCCTTTATGTCCTTAAATCAGCAGTGGGATGTGTCAAAGACCCATCAATGCCTTTAGCCTCACATCTTTCTTCACCAGCTGCCAGATCACTAAATCCTCCCATCAATGTGAGCATGTAACTAAAAAACTAAATTTCCTTATCCATACAGAAAGCCTCTCAAAAAGTCCTTATAATTCAAAGAAATTGAATTGGTGCCTTGGCCTCTCTGGAGGTCCATCTCCTTGGTGCACTTTTCAAAAGCACATCAGCAATTTAAACACATTGCTCTGATTTTCAATAGGGTGTAAATTGCATTCATGGTTTTTAAACCTCCACATGAGTAATTGTTTTGACAACTGTCTCTCTGCACTGGTTTTAAAGACTCCCTGCCAGTTTTTAAAGACATATCCTTAGGCTTACTGCATCATTTTAAACCAGAACTGCAGAAGTTCACACTTGTTAGCAATAAACATTTACACCCAACTTGCTCTCTCAGAATTTCAATCTCATTCCTTTTTATTTGAAATGACAGGCGGAAGACATCTAGAAATGAGAGGGGAAACCATTGCCAGATTTGCTCCTTTTCTCTTTGCAAGGGAGACAACAAGCATCAGAGCAGGCTAGAGGGACGGAGGAGCTGCAACAAGGGCAGCTCTTTTTTCCCATGTTGGAGAAGGATGGTCTCCAAGTTGCTCTGCAGGGATGCAGAGGGCCTGTCACGCCACGAGGAGCTGGTGACGTGGCTCCTTTCCCATCACCCTTGGAAGACGTGATGATACGTGTACCCACACATCTGTCTCGGCACAGACACGGCTTCAAAATTAAAATAAATATCTCCCTCCTATCACAGTTGCCTAAAGAAACAGAGACAGCGCCAACCCATTTAAGCCATAGTTTGTTATCTACACTTCTCCAAAGCATCTCCCAGGTAGCAAGCCTTTCATCTCATCCTGTTCCCAAGATCACTATGTGCTGACAGGAGTGTTTTGGAGTGATCTTAAAAGTGCTTTTAGAGGATAACATGTGGAAATAAATAATTCAGAGTTTTCTTGAGGGTTTCTTTAGCATCTTGTCTTATGTAGAGAGGGGGCTTTTATGGTGTGCTCACCTGCAGGGTGACTTGTGCTTGCTTATAAGTGTTCTGCCCAAAAGTCTTTCGGATGTTGTTCCCCTAACACAAAGATATTAGGCTTTTATATCCTCCGTGTGGTTGCATTCCCATTAGAAGAGGGTATCTGTGCAAAATACCACACGCATTTATTTACTGGCAGCGTTTCTAGCAAAGCCACCTAAGCATCACATAACACGTAGCAGTGTATGGGGTTTGAGTAAACTGGAAAAATAAGATTATGAGAATAACAAATTTGGGAGAATTTTTCAAACAAATCAAAGTTCTTCAGTAGCAAAACAGAGGGTAACAGCATTAACCTTAAAAAGAACAAGAGCTGGAATCATATCCAAAAAGCAATGGCAACAAAGCATGTCTAACTGGTCATAAAGGATAAAAATTAGTTATAAAAAATACAGTAGGATATTAACTGAATATATTTTCTGATTTTCCCTCATTGCTAACAGATGATTGACATCAAAAGAAATTTACAGTTCTTCCCAAAAGTGCCAAGTTTCCTGCTGCCAATTTTTTTTTGGTTAAAATATTCATTTAACACCTGCATGTACGCTCGTGATTGCATTGCAAGAGAAAGACACAGTTAGCACATTCGGGGATATGTTCCTGCCATTTCCACAGGAAAAAAAATATATGCTTGTGCCTAAAGATTTCAGTAGTTACTGATATGCTTATAATCCCTTAAAGATTCATAGGCCTCAAGTTATTTGAGTTTGAAAAGGTGGACAGGAGATGCTACGGCTAAGATGCAGCCAGTTACTGCCTGTGTCACCTCTTTTTCCTCCTATTCCCCTAAAATTTCGCGCATGCAGGTAGCAAGTGCAACACAGTGATAAAATGAGCAGTTGCAGTCTATTAAAGCCATCTTGAAAACAACTTTTAACTGAGCTAATGAACTTTCGGCTCCACATAGATTTACAATTTACATACTCAGAAAATCTTATTTAACTACAGGCTAGAGTACAAAGATTTATACTTCTCTTCCCGAGAGATTCCAGCATTCCAGAGCAAAGGAAAAGACTAAAAATGGAAAACTATGTTGCACCACATTGTTCCTCCACTGTAGCATGAAAGCAATGAAAATATCAATTCCCGCAGAAAAAAATTATTTCTATTCACAGATGGCAAAGCAGCTCTCTTCTTTATTGACAATAAATTGTACTTTTTGCTTCCACCTGGGCTTACAGGCAGAAGGAGGCTGCAAGTCTCCGACTTGCAGGAGGCTGCAGTGCCAGATTGTTAGCTGACCCGTGCAGAAATCCAGATCCACCTCGGAGGCTTTGCAGATACCTGCGGTTAGCTCCTGTAAGATGGTAGCAGCTAGAGGCACACAACTATTAAAGCATTCCCCATAAGTATCACATTTGTGGAGGGAAAACAGGTGGCAGGATCTTAGGAGATTCCATTCCTTGGGTGGCAAATGAGCGGGTCCTCCCACAGGCTCTAACAGAATAGTGAAAGTTCACATAAAACCTGGTGGTTTTTTCCAATATACTGCATTAGAAGGTCATACAGGTCATCACTCTGTGCACAAATTTGATTTCTCAGTCTTCCGAAGCACCTCAGAGAGCCTAGCTTTTCCTCTGGAAACAAATCCTTCAACATATTTTACATATCCGTTTCTAGGAGTTTTACAGCAAATCCATCCATCATTGCTTCGCCTCTGTGCCTGGAAGGCGCAATAGGGGTGCGCAGTATAACATCACTTATGAGCAGAATAAAGAATATCCGAGTACTTAATTGTGTTATTCTATAATCAGGTTTCTTTGCATTGCAAAGCTTAGCCCTTCTATTTTAAAGAAAATTAAATATACATTTCTAAGAGCTGCGTCAAGGGTATTTCTTTAAGTACTTTACAGTCTCCAGATAAGCACTTCTTTCTTTCTTGAAATGCTTAACTAAGAGGAAGAGTTATACCAGTCACTTAACTCAGCGCTGGTCTTTCTTTATCTGGCTCCTGCTATTGTGTTAGATCAATACTGAGTGCCGCAAGACAAAAGGAAGATAATCAGATTGTTATTTTGCATTAGTTGCCCTACAAGATAATGCCATTCAACTGTGCTCAGGAAAATTCTTCTTCTGCTTATATGCATTAAGACTGCACACTTAAATTAGTATGTCTCCCTAGCCAGACAGCTCCCTATCAACATCTAGAAAGCTAAGTTTGAAGGACAAATTGTTCTTTAAAACTTTACTCTGCAATATTGTACTAGAAACTTGACTATAGTTGGGCTCCTTCTTTTTGAAGACCTTGCTACCTTCCATACAAATTCTTCCTGCTGATATCATCCTTATGATAGTCCTGGAGCAAAACAGGTGCTTAAACATACATCTCTGGGGTCATTTTAGAAGGTCTGGGGAGGTCATTCTAGGTCTGGGGAGGTCATTCTAGGCCTCCAGACAATGCTCTAGAAGGACACTGGTCTTCTGTAGGTATAGTGTTAAATGTGTCATCCTATACGGACATTTCAGACACTTAAGCCTATCCTAAATGTCACCAGATACCTATGTTTAGACATCTCAATACTACCCCTCTAGTCTTTAATTGCCATCTCTTCCAGACATGGAATCATCTTTATTTTTTTTTAATGTCCATGGTATTTAAAAAATATATTTGTATATTTTAATTGTTTTTTTCTTTTTATAGCATTTTTTTTCTTTTATAGCCTGTACAGTGGAGTAGCTACCCTCAATGGTGTGTATACGTGCTGCTCTAATAAGGCAAGCTGAGAGATGAGCCCTATTTCTATTAGACTGTTATCAATATAATACATGTTGCAAATATATTTATACACTATGCATCAGTACTGCATATACTCACTTGACTCAAGAGACAGCCAGACTCCGTAAGGGTTTTGCTCTGGAAGGAGCAGAGGAGAACATGAAATGCTCAGTAGTAGCTTTGGCCTCCCCATCAACCCAGTTCACAAATCACTCACCCCTCTGTGTTTCTATTGCCTTTGTTGGGTTTGGGGTTTTTTTTTTCTTTTTTTTTTTTTCTGTTTAAAATGTGGATATAGATTGGGAGGGCCCTTGTGGACAGAATCAAATATTGACTTGGGCTTCCTCACGCTCCTGTAGTAGAAAAAATAACAGCAACCTGAAAAGATTAATATCCCAGAGGCTTTCCCTTCTAACACAAAATAAATGAGTTTGAGGAAACTCCTGAAAAAAAAACCCTCACATTTTCTTGTGATTTCCCAGAAAGTCACAAATTGGCTTGTTCAAAACTGGACCTAAACTCTTTGACAGTTGAAAGAGCTGAAAAGTTCACAGTGAACTAAATTTCAGGCTCTGTTACGAAACCGTGTTTTAAAAAAAGACCTTGAATAAAAACCCGCAGAGCCTTGAGTCCACTTTATATCAGGTTGAATTAAAGCATCTCAGTAATTAAAGACAGGAAAGTTGTAATCACTAATGACAGCCTTCCACGGAGCAGCAAGAGGGGAGCGGGCGAGCAAGACTCCCTGGCTCTCCAAAGCAGAGCGTTTGGGGAGAAAAGATACAATTTGGTGACCTGGATGCTAATTCCACTCAGAATTCCTCCTGGAAGGCTAATGTGCTGTTTGCATGTGTTCCAGTGCTGGGAGGATTGGTGAGGCTGCAGTTTCTGGCTGCCTCCAGCCCGTCCTCCTTGCCTGCCTGCACTACCCACGCATAAGTAGATGTTTCCAAATGTAGTTTTCGCAGCAGCATCTGGGTTAAGGCTGTAAATGCAGTCACATTCCTAATTAATAGCTTATTAAAGATTATGCATATGTCATTAGTAATCAGCTTGAGAAATGTGCCTGTCCCATGCTGCTGCTATGCAGCTATGCAGGAGCAACACGGTCCCAAATTAAGTTCAGTACTGCTGTGGTGGTATTAGCTGCTGCTTAACAGATCCTGTCGCTTTTGAAAATTCATGCTTTTTCCAAGGGACTATTCCAGCCACACGCATCTCAGTAACACAGTGCTAAGCAGCCTAGGCAATTCGTTATTTTCCAGAACTAGCTTAGATCTATAGGTGAACTTTCTCATCACAGAAGAGTAAATTATAGATCAATACACAGGTGCTTTTATTTCTCTCACTTTTCTTTGACTTAACATATTTCTCTAAGACAGCAATTCATTTGTTGTACATTAATTCAACCAAGGCTCTTAAATTGGCACCCACTACACCACATTCAGCCCGGGAAATACAGCTAAGGGCCAGCCCACCCTCTGTGGCACATTCTCCATATCCCACTCTGGGTGCATCACTGGGGAGGAAACCACGAGAATTTGGGGATGATGGGGCTGGCACCATCTGAGAGCAGCACACAGACCCCTGAACATTAGAAATGCAATGGACAAGACCATTTTACTTTAAAGTCTCCAATGACAAACCAACCAAAAACGTTAAGAGATAACCTTAAGAGATAATCCAAAACAAAATATCATTTTTATCTCCATGAAAAACCCTCCGAGAGGTTCCAGGATGTCCCTGTGCTTGCACATAATGACGCCTTTCAGAAGCAAGATCCGTAAGGCTTGGATCATCCCAGGCACTGGAAGGAAAGGGCAATGCCTTACACCTCTGCTACTGGTTTTGCTCTTTAGTGTCAAAACTACCTGCTTCGCACACTGCATGATGGCTGTTTCACCACCACTTCCAGTAAAATAAGCTTTAATTTAAAGGTTGCTTGTCTTCTCTTTAGAAGATACTTGGCATTTTGAAAGCTTCAAAGAGCTTTTTGCCTGCCTTCTGGTCTTCATCTGCACAGGCTTGTCTGGAAGCTTTCTGCTGCTCTCCTGCTTAATCCTACAAACTGGAACAAATGAGGGGAATGACAAGAGAATGAATATTTATGTATTTACTCATAAAATGTCTCAACATCCCCCACTGCTGTCCCCCAGCCCGAGGGGACAGGCTGTCGTGCTTGGTTCGGTAATCCCTTCAGGTTCTTTATTCCTTATGGAAGAAAAAGAGTAAAACTCACAGCACTTTAATCTCTAAGTCTCTTTAAAAAAAAATAAATTTACAGAATAGCCTTTTTTAAAAGTCTTATTAGGACAATCCACGTGTATAACAACTTCTAGCTTTTCTCCCATAGGATTTTCTTTGCATACCTATAGCTAGATTGCATTTCAGGCTTTTACTAGCTCTGCAGACAAGCAGATTTTTTTGGAGTTATAAACTTAGTGGCGAACTGTAAGGAGAGGGACACCAAAGTCCCCACTTCACTACTGCAAAAAAGCTACAACTGTCCCCAGAGCCGACAAAATTTATGGGGGCAACACTGACCCTGTCAGCTGCGTCACACACGGTGCATTACACTCCAGGTCAATTCTATTACACTTAATTCCCATTTGCAAGCCTGCCCGTTAACAACGTGTTTGCAGAATTATTCTTTTTTCCAAAAATGGGTTAAATTATCCTTAAATGTGAGCTGGATTAATATGTCTTATAACTGACTTTATGTAGGAAATTTTAATCCTGTGGATGAATAGTTTAACATCTAAAGGAGCATATAAGGAAGAACAATCATTCCTGCTGTTTATATCATTCTGACATAATAACACTTTCTAATACCTTCACTTGCTTGACCAATACAGCAATTACTCTTCACTCTTGTCTGAACAGACAATCTTACAGGCATTATCTGCATGTGAAAGTTGAGCTCAGTATCATGTTGTGCAAAACATGAGCGCTTCTAGTTAAAGATCTATACTCATTTTAGAGGGGAAAAATAGGGTTTACAGTTCAATACAAAATAGTATACTGAAACAAAGCAGTATACTAAAACACCTTTCATTAACATCTCTTAAACTTTTTTTTTCCCCATTAAGTATCTTTAAATCTAGATAAGCTGAGAAGGAAATTTTGCTCAGTTTTTGAACTCTCAGGCCTGAGGACAGCCAAACTAACCTGCCAAACCACCTCATTTTTTTTTTTTTCCTATTAAATACATATGACAGAACTCAGTGGAATAAGACTTGCTGATCCATGCTGTAAAGGCTTGCATCATTTTAATTTTTTTTATGTTTTTTTCTGGCATATGCCCGGTCAGGAGAAGGCAGTCGTGCCATGGGTGGATTCACTGTTTCACCATGTTAGTTAGGCCACTTCACACCCTGGCCGACAACTCGCCACCTGAAAACATTTTTCTATCCACAGAGAAGATGGTCTTGCTGTAAAACACTACAACTCCTTTGGAAAATGAAGCAATGTGTATTGTTAAATTATAGGGAATGTTACCATGAAAAAAGATGGAAGAAGGGGAAGGGAAAGGGAAAAAGAAAATCAGTCTATTACCACATAATAGAGATTTCTGCTAGTAATTTCTACTGCAGGAACTCATGAGCTGAAGGAAGAGTTTTCATCTCTAAAGATTTTTATTTAGCAACAGCAAGAAGCACAAACAGCGAACCACAGCTCCACACCAGCTTTGATGTGACCTCAGTTTTTCAAGCTAATTTAGCCTTCTGTAAAGTTAGAATTTGCATTGCATAATGTTTAAATAACCTGAAACATCAAGGAAATGTCTTCTGTGTCTCAAAGAAACATCTGATATAGAAACTTTATTTTGCTTATGAACTGGCAAACCTAATTAAAGGATTTAGGATGTTACAGTGACAGATTTGGACACTTACACGAATCTAAGAAACAGTCTGGCTTCAAAGTACAACACAGATGCTTCTATTTATAAATATTTAAGTAAAGTATTAATATAAAAAAAGAAAAAATGCCTTCATTTTGTTCCCACAGGAACTTCTTTGGAACAAAATATTTCACTCAAACTAGACCTCCTAATGCTCACAGATATGAGAGGCTTTGATATAAATTTAGTAGAAATATCTGATTTACCAAGGTTTCTGGAGATTCTTGGCGTAGCAACAGAGAGATGATGCTAGAGTCTGGTGGCCAGTTTCCCCCAAACCCTGTGGCTGTCCTATGAGCCCTGATATGTGGCTGCCCCAGCCTTCATGCTGGCCTCCAGCTGGCCCTGAGTTGTCCTCAAGGTTGGAGTTCCAAAGGGAGGCTCCTGAGAGATGCCCACATGACCTGCATTGCCTGGAGATGCTATCCACCCTTTCCAGGGCTGAAGCTCATAAATGTTCATAGGCTATTGCCTGGTCTCCTTAGCTTGTCACGTGTCCCTCCAGAAGACTGATCTGGCTGCCCGACCCGTACGTGTCCATGGAAGCAAGATATGTTCCCTTGTCCCATTTCTACTGAGCCTCTCTTTCCATCATCACACACAACCATAGAAAAAGGGCCTGGCATCATTTGAACCAGCGAAACTATTAATTAAAATGCCTGCTACAGTATTGCATGTCAGCTAGGTAACTAATTAGTCCAGTGTTATTGGGTTGGAAAATTGAAGTGAATCTCACAGCAATTAAAAACATATATATAATCCAGGATTCAAACTGATGCAAGCATTGGCAGGCTGCTAGTCTTAATGGTGTCCTGGCCACCTACGCAAGGGTGATTTAAGAGCAGAAGGCCAAGGGAAGCTGCCTGTCATCACACTTCACCATATGTCACCCATTATTTTGTATTACCTCAAAGTAATGAAGCACTCAAGATATTCTTTCTCCTGTAGAGGAGACCACCTTGAGCTTGATCTCAGTGTAATCAACCAACCACAAGCTGCACATACCAATTTAAAACCAGATACTGCAGGGTGCAAACCCAGGGGCAGAAACGATCAAGCTCCAACTCTTTGTACTCTGATTACTAGCACTTATTTACCAATTATACACAGCATCTGCAGCAAATTTCAACAATTACTCGAGCTCCACTGTTTGATTTCCCCCATATTTCACCCTCGTGCTACCGAGTCATAGATTACACACACTATATATTCCTCCAGCATATTTGCTATTCTACAGAGAACGGATGTATCCAATAAGCCCTAGAGTCAGTCTCAAGAAAGTTGTGAGTATTATCAAATTCCCTAATAAGATCATTTGATACAATTACATTCAACAACACCAGCTTTCATGAGATCAGGCAACTTCGATCATATCTTGCCTTCAGGGAAAGATGGGCAAGATCTTCGCAAGCCACCACTAAATATAAAGCTGCATTATTAAGAAACATAACTCAAACTCTTTCAGCAGAGACCTACCCAGATAGATTTTCCAGCTCAGTAGCATTTCTCACTGAAAGACAAGTAGGTCAATCACATAGGGTTGGACAGGGAAGATTTTCATCAGATGCCTTTATTTTTTTTTTAATCCTCTGTTCTTCATACAGCAATGAAGATCATAACTAAAGCAACAGATCATTATTTTGACAAGGCAAAGATAATTAAAAATTATTCATGCTGATAATATTTTCTACTAAGTGTATCTCCTCCACTTTTAAGAACATTTTATATATTGAGGAAAGGTGAAAGTAAATAATAAAAATTCTGGCTACAACATATAAAAAAGAAACAATTCCTGGAATTCAGAACTACAACAGTAATTTCATTTTTTGCTCCTCCCTCAGGAAAGTAGGCATAAATACTAAACAATATTCAATGGAATATAATTTTTGAAAGATGCAAGCCATAAAAAGTAGGAAGGGAAATAAAGTGTAATAATCAAGTCTAAAAACTCTTGGATTTCTACATAGCACCATTATT
The DNA here is from genome assembly GCA_032273925.1 of Rhynchotus rufescens. Taxonomy (NCBI): domain Eukaryota; kingdom Metazoa; phylum Chordata; class Aves; order Tinamiformes; family Tinamidae; genus Rhynchotus; species Rhynchotus rufescens. The sequence continues at coordinate 13,206 of JAVCKT010035788.1, read as the reverse complement.
AAGTAAGACCTGAAATAAATTAAAATAGGAAATTGGAAGAAAGTGCTAATTTTAAAATGGAACACAATTAAGTTTAGAAGCAAGTCTCACTGAACTAGCATGATGAAAAGTATGTGATTGCAAATGGCATTCAGCCGGGTTTCTCCTGTATGCAAATATTGGGCTTACTTAAATAACATATATACCTATCCAATCAACCTATGCTCTCAAAAATCAACAAAATTCTTGCCACTGGTTCTAAGAAAAAAATAAGACTGGCATCTTTGGTACTGCTCATTCAAGGATATGCAACATTTGTTGACTAGGTCACTTCGTTGATGCAGGACAGAGTGGCATACAGGACAGGATAATCATTTAGTATATATAGTATTGGTTAATATACACACAGGTAACAGGAGTTCATCAGCAGTTATGCTAACATTAAAAAGCTCATGACCCTGATGAGACACCTGCTAGTCTCTGCTGACCCGGGAGCTGTCGCTTGGTGGGGACAAATGGATGTCTGATGCTCCCAGAAAGGGAGTTTCCATTTTGCTGAGTTTCCACCATCTGACTCTCTTTTTTTTTTCCCTTAGGATTTTATAAACTTTTCTCTGTACTTTTCCTTTTACCTTTTTTCCGTCCTATTACCACCTCTATAACTATGCTTCTATGTTCTCCCTTTTCTTGCATGAGCTCAGCTTGCATATTGCCTCTCAACATCAATTTTCTCAGGAAAAAAACCCACAACCAGGTCAAAGAGCTGTGCTGCATCAAACTATACCGCAGAAAGCCAAACCCCAGGACCCTGGGGTACTGATGCATTCCAGTAACTTGATTCTGCTCTTTTCCTTTACATTTAATTACAAAGCCGTGCCTGCACATAGCCACAAAGGTAGTTCCAAGTTTAGCAATCAAGTTTTTATTCTGCTGCATTTTATTGTTACTTTTTTTGGTCTTCTCCTCTGTTTGCTCTTGAATGACAAAGTGTAAATTACGCCAATCTGAAAGAGTTAATGAGCAAAAAGCCTGTGATATATTACTGCACTTCAGCTGGGCACTGAAATGAGACAGGAATCCGCAAAGTCTAGCAATTTTTAGCACTAATTCCTTGCAGCCTGGTGCCAAACATTTACGCTCCTTTTGCCTCCATGCCCCACTGTAAAAGGGAATTAATATGCTAAATTGTTCATCATGTTGATATGAGGCAAGAACTTGCTAGTTTCTTAATGTGCTTTTTCTTTTTTTTTTTTTGAATGTGTAAATTGTCACCTATACAAGATGCTAAATATCAGAGATATACAGGAAACTACATACAAGAAAAATCCTGAAAAGAAGCTTTAATTAAATAACGATTGTGGGGTTTGGTCTGTTATTAAAAAGATAACCAGCCTATTCTCTAGCTTTCTGACCCATCAATATTCTCCATAAATCATAATGAATAAATGAGTTACATAAAATAGTATTGAATTGAAAAGAGTTTTTATTATCTTCATTTTCTCAGGAGCATTCTGCTCATTTCTTTCTTTTTTTTTTCTTTTAAATATCATTCTGAGCAAACACTAACAAACAGGATTTTTGTAGAATTTTGTATTTACAAGCAGGCCTATAGGTTTGCTGCACACAGTGACATTGTTATATCTCCCTTTCTCCCCTTCTCTGTTGAAAGTTTCATCAGCTCAGCTCATTACCACTACCTTTTGATCTAGATGAGAATCCTCCCCTGGAAGTAGGATGAAAAATACAATAGGAAGAAGAAAAGTAAGCCAGAGTAGCACAGGATCCCCCCCAGGACATCCAGCTGCTTCAACTCCTTCCAAGCTGCCTTGGTTAAGGAGACGTTCCTGAGGACATCCCTGCCATTACTAGTACATCTAATTAGCACCTTTTCCCGCACTATGGATTAAATAAGCCTTTATTTTACAACATAGCTCTACCTGAGTCACATCTTGAAGAGCATCAGCTCGCTCCCTTGCTGATGGCTCTGAGCTCCCCGTTGGCAGAGAGCACTGGCTGGCCGCCTCTGCTTCCACCAACACCTCTTGGCAGAAAACCATGTATTTGACATCTTCAGCCTTAGAGGCAGAGGGTGATTAGTCACAGCCTGGATACTTTCTAGAAAAGCACAAAAGCTTAGAGGTGCTGATAAAAAAAAATGCCGTTTGGGCAGAATTCAGAATCTGGCAGGGAAACAACCTTCTGCAGGCTTGAGCTCACTAGGAGCTCTGATTTCTCTCCCCGTTATGCATTAAGAGGGCTTATAGCTGGTTAATGATGTGTACAGCCTCAACGTTTTGCTTTTACACAACATTTTCATATCACAATGCACAGAAATCTTCCCATTATATCTCTTCAAAGGCAGAAACAAATTGTATGCGTGTTATATTGAGTGTCATCTGCTATGAATTGTGAGTGGGGATATTCATTACTGTCCAACAAGATCAACTTATTTTAGACAGATGGCCAAAAGAACCTACACATCACAGAAGAAATTACCATTTTTCCTTTGTATATTTATATTCTGCCTGTATTTTTTTTACCCTTCTAATACGCAACTTTTCTGAGGTTTTTCTTCTAAGATGCCTTATTGTTTATTTACAGCAATTTGGCTACTTTATCAACCACTTAGATGATATATTTACTCAACTACTTAATCTGTAGCATGCTTTCTTTTATGTCTATTAATCTATGTGGAGCTTGCTATAGCAGAATTGCAGCTCTTTAATAATTTAAGTTTTGACATTACAAGACTTTGTCAGCCTGCATGCCAAGTAGTAATATTCTGGGGAGCTCTTGTCTATACCGCATGTGGCTCCACAGAGTCTATACCATTAAGTATGCACCTTCCTGTTTTAGAAAGTTAAAATACAAATGCAAAGTGTGTCAGTGTACGTGATCACACTGATTATCATTAGAAGCAGTTTTAAATAGAAGCCAAAATTTGCACAAACCTGCAATGCTAGTAATTTCACTCTTATTCTTTAAATTGATGTGTCATTAAAGTCTAGTCTGCAAGATTTCAGACATAGAGTCTGCTTTCTCCAGTTACAGTATAGTGGAAACAGTGGGGAACTAGGAGCACACCACATTGCTCTTCAAAAAATAATTGAGCTGATCAAGAAGAATGCTTGAGAATTATTAGTGTTTTTTAAAATACTGTACCATGAAAAATAAACTTCTATCCAAAAACTACTGTATCAGTTATAGGCACATTTCCAAAGCCTTGCAATGCATTTTTTTTTCCTGCAGTGTGTGCAGCATTCATCAAAAGGGAGTATATAGGACTTTTTCTATTACATTTTAAAAATGAAACATAAAAATCTTGCTTCCCTTTTTTTTCTCTCAAACTCATTCCTTTTTGTTTCCATAAGATGCAATCCATGCTGGTCCTATTCTGTAGTCCTTTGTACATGCTGTACTTGCAGGATGACACATGCAGAATAAAATTTTGGTAAGTCTCACTCACTCTTACAAATAAGTTTTTGAAAATCCTGAATGCTAATTTATTTTTCCACAACAGAATGAGGTGCGAAATAACTTTAAAATTCAGATCTGGAGATATTTTTATTTTTGCTCATATGAAAATTTGTTTCAGAGGGAAAGGGAATGGATCGGTTGAAGCCTAAAATCTTTTTCAAATATTCCATGAAAAAAATAATGCAGATAGCACTACAAAACCAGAAATCATCTTAGGTGTGGTGACCCAAATTCTGCCTTGGCCTCACTCTTCTGCACTATCAGCAGAGTTGCTTCCACAAACAATTTGAGGCATAATATTCATCCTAAACACGTCTCTGGGGTCTCTAAACATGTCCATTTTGTGCAGCTCCAGCCCCAGTATAGGTGGGGAATTGGAAATCTTGCTTTGAAGCTAGCACATAAAATAGAGCTTTCCTGATCCTTGTGGCATCTCTCCATCCCTCCTCCTTGGGCTCAGCTCTTGAAATGTGTCCCTGTCACTAAAGCTCAGTCGAAACTGGACATCTGACGTTCCAGATGAGCTCAATGACCCAGTAGAGTTTTTGGTCAACTGATATGATAAGAAACACCTGACAGATGAAAAATACTCATCGAAAAACAAGGGGATAAAAACAATTCAGAATTCTTGAAACAGCTTTCACATCATAACCACCAAATCATCATGAATTTAGCAGTGATGTTGAAAATCACAGGTCCAAGCTGTCCACTAACAACCACAGGACTTAAAATCAACGTCTTCAGAACAAAACAATGCTCAGTTGCATACTTCTAAGTATACTAGTAATGCTATGCAGAACTACAAAATATTGTCAAATAGCTTATATCTTAAAAGGGAATTAGCTTCCTGATGGGATTTCTTCAACAAATATGACCTCACTAGGGATGCAGCCAGGCTCTTCAGAGACTTCTATAAATCACCAAGGAGAAATAAACATTTAGAGAGTTTGGGGACTCTTTAGAGAGGAGCAAATATTGTAAAAATAGAAAAACACCAATATTGCCTTAATTATTCTATGGATTTGTTTTCACTGTGCTTTTGTTTGCCCCTTGCAAACAATCGCATAATCAAGTTTCTGAGACATTAATGTTCACAGAAAACACATTACAGCTGTTGAATTTTAAAGCAGAGATTTCTCAAATTCCAGACTAGATCTACTAAAAACAAACAAAAAAAAAGTGCCTGTGGTGGATTGGTGGATGTAAAGTAAGATTTCACTGAAGGCAACGATGGGGAATCTACACTTGTCAGAACTGCCAGCTTTTTCTATCGAGTCAGAGGCTGAGTGCCTGACACTGCACGTGGCAGCACCTGGCTGGTGTCCATCTGTCTGTCTGACCTTCATGAGGTCTTCCAGGCTGCAGAAAGTCAGGAGGAAGTCACCTCCAGAAAGGAAACAGCAGAAACAGCCTTAATCCCCCAGGAAAGCTCAGCAAAAATGCACAGAAAGAAGATCTCTCCCTGGATAACGGTTGTTCCATCCGATGTGCTTGAGCTTGCAATCCTACTCCCAACTCTCCCGTCTTGAGTTCCCACCATTAGACTTTGTGTCTTGTACAGAAAAGGATCGACGACAGAGTTATTGACATGTGTATAAATTACAGCATTCATCAAATGCTTCAGAGCTGCTAAGATGCTTTAATGGGTTTGGGTTAACAGGAGAAGGGGAGACAGGAACCTTACAAGCCCCGAGGGGCAACCACAGAAGAGCAACAGCCTCCTTCCAACCTCAAGGTTCACATGGAGTCAATGAACAGCGTATTCTGCCTCACAGGGAGTCAGAGATGCTGGAATCATGATTTGGGGAAAATATGAGTGATGGGCGAACACACTGAGACCAGCCTTGGTGCTGAGTTTTGGACTCACGTTTTTTAAGTGATCAAGACAGAGTAACTAATTTGGCAGGGGGGAAGCTCAAACTTGCTGCTGTGATTTAAGGACCAGTGGTTAGACTGATTTTCTTAAATTTTTTTTTATTATTATTATTTCATATTTTTGCTAATTGGGGAAACTGAGGCAGGTGTAAGCAAAGCAAGGCGTGCTGAAAAGAAACCAGCTCCCAAGCCTTATTCTGATCATCAGGCATCACTGTCTCTGCATGGGGGAAATAAAGGAAAACAGAAGCAGGTTTTAGCTATCAGTTATTGCATGTGAGGAATTATAACAGCTATTTTTTAAAATGATGCTCATGTCTGCAGGTCATCACTGCAGCAAATACGAAGAAAAATGTTTGTGGCATTAATCCCACACTGGCAGACAGATGCAGCTTTCAAGTTGAGTAAGTGTTTAATGCTCTGAAGAGAAGGGGGGAAAAAAAGATTTCTTTTAGATGAATTGCTTAATTGGAAAGTCAGGAATTTTCCTGCCTAAGCAATTGATTTTACAAAAGAAAAAAAAAACGTTTATTTCAAAACATAAACCTGCTATTTATCTCCAATACCTAGGGAGAACTAGGCAGATGTGCTTGCCTTTATACTGCTGAAACACAACTTTTTAAACTTAAGTAAGGCTGATAAATCAATAGTGTTTAAACACAAGGTTCCTTCACGCCTAGGTTGTCACTGCACTGTGATGCTGTAGGACATCCCAAGCTTTGGGCAGGTCACTGCTCTTCAAGGGTGGACCAGGGAAATCTGCTTCCATGCATGGGATCATACCCAGCAGTGGGAGCCAAGCGCTTTGGACACTCTTCTGCCTTAAACCCAACAGATTTTGGAGTAGCAAATACTACAGCTTCGAAAAAATCTCAAACCAAAGCTTCAGCCCAGGCAAAACCCTGCAAGTTAAGGAGAATGGAGCATTTACTGCCTCCCTATTGTCACTAACAAGGGTCCAGTCTAAGGAAGCCAAGGTCCATCCTTTCTAATCACACGACCTTTAAGGTGAATGTGATACTAACTGCTGTCATGTCACTACTCCTTAATTCTCCAGCTCCAGGAAAATAAAACAACTTAAATGCTGCCTTTTAATATAATAGCATCAATTTGCCCAGGCTTAGCAACCCATTAAGCGCCCCTGAAGTTGGCTGCTGTAAATCACAGGATCTCACACATGTTAAGCAAATAGCTGCAAACTGGGTCTCTCTGCAACTACGTTAACATAAGAATTTGAAGGTGTCAGTGAGCAACAATGTCACTGTATGGCTCTATCTGACATCTTTTACATACAAATGTTTCTTAGTCTTTACAAGAGACAATAAGCTTACTGATTGATGTTATTGATATATTCACCTTTATAAGCTACACCAATTAAAACATTATACAGTAAATTTAAAACAACTTACAGTTTTAAAGAGAGTCAGGATTTAGCACCTTGCCTGCAATGACTGCACAGGTAGCCGCAGTTCAAAATAATCTTTCATTACAACCAAAACGTTTTGGGAAGTTGAGCAATTACTGCCATAACTTTTCCAACACATTCATGTTTTTGACTCTTTTGTCATTATTGCTGTTCCTATGCTGCTGTACAAATTCTGTGTGTGTATTTTTCTAGGTTTCTTCCCCCAAAACAGTCCCTAAACTTTATCTTCTGATACTTGGAAACATCTTGGAATTTGGAAGCACAGCCTAAATGTACTCAGAGATAAGTTTTTGGTCTCCTAGAAATCTTACAAATGAGAAGGCAATGTGGTACCTTGCTCCCAGAGCAGACTGAGGAAGCCACTCATGCAATAAATCGTTTCCTCTCCCATCTATTGCGGCCCATCCCAGAGGTGCTGGGGCTCCAGGGTTAGGCATGGGATGGTGAAACAACCTGGTGGTTAGGGCTGCACTGGTTTAAGCAGCTCTTCATCTGCCCCAGTACTTAACCTTCCTCCATAGACGGTACACAGAGCCAGTTTCTCCCCTCTCAGATTTTGCCTTACTGCTTTAAGCCAAATTCCTGTAGACTCGTCCCCGGAGAGTCACGTCTCCTTCCCTTTCCATCTGCTCCTTACAGTCTCGCTCCACCTTGATCTCTGTTACCCGTTCCCAGCCCAAATTTAGGACTCGCACACACTCTGTTTGCAGTTCTGATTTTCACCTCTAGCTCTCTCGCTTCCTCTCTTTGCAGCCCCCTGTATGCCCACCATTCACACCAGTATTCATCACTTCTGCAGTTGCCAGCAGTGAAAACGTCACGTTTATCCCCAGCTCTCTCCTTCCTCGTTCTCATATCCTCATTCTCCCTTTTCTTTTCTTCTTCAGGTCTGTTCTTGCCAAGCAACCTGATTTTATCGCTTCCTTGCCCCTGCTCTTGAAGACGGGAACATCTGTGGGACCTCCTACGGCTCTGCTGTGCTGTCTTAATAACTCTACTTCAGCCTAGCTGGACTCCATTGTGACAATCCTGGCCACCTTGGCTTCACTCAGATCTTCCCTTCCTTCAGTTTCCACTTCCTTTCCTGACATCCTGCTGATTTCTTTCAAAGGAGAAAATAATAAAATGTATCATGAACTCTCTGGTCACCTTTCTGCAACTTTCTCTTCTGCCTCAGGTGTAAATGTACTTCTCTAAACCTTCACTTTGCTCATCCTGGCTCTTCGTCTTCCTTGCTCCCTCTACTATGGCCTTTTTTTCATTCCGTAGCCTCTTAAAGACCATCATATCACAAGCATATTCCCTTTAAAATCATCTCCTCCTTCAGCTACTTTTCCGTGTTCTTCTCACCTGTATTTCGTTGAACAAATGGCTCACGGTCACTATCATCCTCCTCCCTTTTCCAGTAGCCCCCTGCAACAAACAACACTCTTTCCAAAGTCTCCATTGGCCTGTTCAAGCTTTATGTGAGCACAATCAAGAAAGAAACACAGTCTTAAAGGTTTGGCTTGATACATGAACTGCACTCTAGCTGTGTAGGTTATGGAATCTATTCTGTGAATATTTACAGTAACCCTCCCACTGGGTTACAAGAAAGCTTGGGTGTCTTGCAAGAACTGTTTTTCGTTCATGATGAAGGGTAGAGTTATATAGCAATAGCAGTATAATGCAAAACATACAAAGAGGTATAAGTGAATTAAAAAAATACAAGTAGATCTTCTCTACTTCTGCACTGACTGTAAAATTCCCATGGACCTTCTTATGCTCTCTGCACCTTCACCCTGGTTAATGACATTCACTACCTTAAATTCAACAGCCATCTCTGTGCTGTGGAGTCACAGACTGTTGCAGTTCCTGTCTCCTTTTCAAACTAAAGCTTCAGCCACATGTCCTCAGGGAAGAGGTCAGGAGCTCCAGACCAGCATCCTTGACACAGGACTTTGATCCTCCTTCAGCTCTAGTCCATTCCCTTACGGACCCCAACGACACCAGCACCATCCCCACCAGCACCATCCTTGCCTCCAGCATTGCTGCATGGGGGTCCGAGCTGCCCCTTTCCTACATGAACTTGCGCCCACTTTGTGACCAGAGAAAGAGCAACTCACTCGCACTACTCTATATGCTAACTTTAAGATGAAATGGCTCATGTCCTGGTTTGCAGCAGCTGCATTAATTTATCTCTTAGGATCATATAGAGAGCCCTAATAATAACAGATGGGATTGTAGGTGCTGCCCTTCACTAGTTCCTTGGGTCAGCACATGTTGTGAATTGCTCTTAATGCTCCTCACTGGCCGTGTAAGGCACCTATACATCTTCTGTCTCATTGAAACAAAATTCTGCTCGGATCAGGCACTTCATTTGGGGGAATTATAAAGGATAATCTGTAAGTACATAAGATGCCTCGTTGATCCTGGTGCACAGTGCCAGTAATGCCGGGTGCTGTCAATACTCATGAGGAGGCCAAGTCACTGATCCAAAAAACTAGCAAATGATTAACACAGCACAGTCGCTAACCTGGAGGTCGCAAAATTTAGTCATTTATAAAAGATATGGAAGAACTCAGATAAAAATCTTTAAACATGAACAATTCTAATCAATTTCTAGAACAATTTTAGTTGGTGGATCATTTGCTAGGTTTACCATACCATGCTTCAGGATGAAATAAGAAACAGAATAAGTGCAAAATTCTCTTTAAATGTGTTTAGCAAAACCATTTTGGATTAAAGGCTGAGAAAGATTAAATTCCTCACGTATCCTCAGTATCTTTCCAGGAAAGTGTTATCTAACATTCACAGACCCATATCTTTAGGGGCTTCAAAGAGAAACAAACTTAATGTCATATTTCTTTAAGTAATGATTTGTGCTAGGAAAATTCTTATATGAATACAAGCGAGGAAAGAACTGACCTATTATTAAATACAATTTATCATAACGGTCATGCATATTGCCATATATTAGCTTTAAAGTGACTGCCTTTACCAAACTCTCAGCACTATCATTAGTACTATCTTAGCATAGAAAGCTATAGATTGCAATTGCCTTAAAATATGGCAGTGTGTTTGTTTAACTCTATATCTAGATATATTAAATCAATAGCTGAGAAGCAGTATATATGGTTAAACATGCGGAACTATCAAACGTTTTAGGGTTTTGCTGATGGCTTTGCAGGCTCCTACAAAAAGAACATAAAATCAGGAATGGGAGGTTTTGAAAGCGCATTAACAAATTGTGTCAATATTTGCTATGTGCAGGAAACCACCAACAAATACGACCCACTGTCAAAACCACATTTCCCCTTCAGGAATGACTCCCACCATTTCCACTTTAGCTCACGAGTTTACTGGACAAATACAGCTCGAATTCACCGTTGACTACAAGTCACAACCATGCTGACACCATGCTATTCTTTATTGAGATTCAATAGCATATCTTCTTCTTTCTGTCCTTATTTTCCATTTTTTTTACTACATTTAATGATTTGGTTTTCTTCCAGCAGGTACCAGTCAAAAGTCATCTAAAATAAAATGGATCCTGATGTAAACGGCCCTTTCAAGTTTACAACCTAAAAGCTAATAAATAAATAAAAATGAAAAGATAGCAGGGAAGAGGAAAGAGTTGAGTAAAAGGGTCTAACGTACATATTATATTACATAGTAATTATGTGCTTCTGAAATGCCAATTAGGAGTCCTGTCCATGATCCAGCTCACCATTAGATCAATATTGGGTTGATAAAGAGTCATGATCTGGTAGAGAATGTTTTATTTTTAAAGAATGTAGAAAACCACAGAAATATTAACTCCTTTTTTCTTTTCTTCTTTTTTTTTTTTTAAGTGCAAGCTGTAGTCCTGACTGTGTAAATAGCAGGACATTAGTGTACTTGTATTTTGCAGTATCCGTAATTCTGCACAGATTTGGGGTTTCAAAGGATTTATAGCAGTAAATAACTCCTTTCCTTTTTTTTTTTTCTTTTCTTCTCAGAAAAAAAAAAAAGCAATAATGCCATAAAAGACTTTTTATCTGTGACAAATAAATAAATAAATAAATAAACAAACAAACAAATGGATATTAGTACAACATAAAAGTGCACAACGGCAGAGTGATTCTCCTGGAAATCTACTTTATTCACTGTTGACAAGGTAAGTCAAGAATGTAAAGAATAAAAACAGGTCCATGGTCCTAGGGGAGAGTTCCAAAGTCAAGGCTGTAACGACACGGCAATGAGGCAGGTTTTTAGCATTTACAGATAGCCCCTAAAAGTTTTCCTTACCCATCTCAAAGATCATCACTCACAGCACCGCTAGCAAGGTGGGCAGCTCTGTGGTCCCTTCAGAGCAGCTGCAAAAAGACTTAGAGCTAAAATGCCACTTTTTGAGGGGATTTTGTATCTGATGTAGAGGGAGTTGGCATCTCTGGGCTTTTTTCCCTGCAGAATGAGACCTGCTTTTCTGCATCCCTGAAACCACATTGGGCTCCATGCTCCATCTCAGCCTCTCGTCCACACAGGAAGGCTCTGAGGAGGGACAAGAAGCCCATGCATGAGCATCAACCTCCCTAAAGCAGCCAAGTGCCTTCAGACGGGAACCTGGTCTTAAATTTACAGATCCTGGTCTTGTATTTACAGCAAGTTCTCAGTCGACAAAGTTGTACTGGTCATTTGGCCAGCATTTCCACACAGACCTGCAGCATCCCTAGTGAACAGCTCACCTACATCCCACTAACTTGCAGTCCATCTCCTGTGTTTCCCTGGCCTGGGAAACACTTTGCTCTGCACCATTCAATGGGTGCAAAGTTTCTCTTTAACTTTGTTTTCTGGCACTTTCACAATTGTTGGAATTCACCATGTTTCTTGTCAAGACATGGTTAATATGAAACTTATATTTCTCTGGCGTATTCTAGCGGCTTATTTTAGAAATACTTTCTGGTCTCCAATGGCATATTTTAGAAATAATTTTCAATATTAGTTCCCCATTGCCATAGGGCAATTACTACCTGTCTAGTGTCATATATATACTTTGTAATGGAGTATCCATCTGCTTAGCGAAGGAGCACTTGAAACTATTCATAAAGCACATTTTACACCTGACACATTAAATTAAGAGCAGAAAAATGAGAGTTTTCTAATGGCATCCATATTACTACATTGGATGTATAATGGACCCATGTCGGGAAGGCTCTGAATCATGTTCTCTCTTTTTGAAGACTATTGACTGGTTTTGTGGTTTCTTTTTTTTCTAATGGCATATTGATATTTTGTTGCTGCTGTTTGGGCTTACAAGTCCAGTCAAAATTAATAAATGTGGCTGTCAGTGAAAAATTAGCATGGGCCGTGCTGGCTCGGGCAGCAGGATGCTTCACGGAGCGAGCACCGCGCTGCACTGAGCTCCCCAGGACATTCTGGGACAGACCCGCGGAGGATGAAACGGGTTTGTGTGATTTGACATTATAAATGCTGGCTCTCTGAACAGGCAAGTGCAGTTCTTCACTCCGCGTGACCCCGCACGCTTGAGCACAGGATAACTGGCTGCTGTGGGCAGTGGAAGTCGTTATCCGTGTCAGGACTGGCCCCTCCGAAACGCAGGTCAGTCCCCACTGTGTCCCCACGGCGGGCAGCGCGGCGCGTTATGGACAGCACGCTGGAAATCCTAATGTAGCCTCCATTAACAAATGACAGCTTTAATAGGAGACTTATACCTTTTATCCCCTCCTGCCTCAGCTCGGAGTCCTGATTTTCATTCCGAGCAGTTAACTGTATAAAACCTAACAGGCATTTGCCAGCACGGTGCACACAGGTCCCCTATTCCTTTCGGGGAAAAAAAAAATACAAACATGCAGAAAATAGCGGCTCCAGCTTCCCCTTTCCAAGGGGAGAAGCGCTTCCCCAGACTCTGCTCCGCAGGTCGGAGCAGCCCCGCGCAGCGCCGGCTGCAGCGCTGAAACCCCACACAAACTTTTCTTCCCTCACGCTATTCCGTGACACGCAAAACCCACCAGCGGGAAATTCCTTTCTGTGGGACTTCCAAAGCCAAGGATGGATAATCAAACGCAGGGGTACTGAGTGCGGTGTGATGTTTGTTTGCTCGTTTCCAGGAGGAAAATAAACAAATAAAGAAAAGCACTCACTTCTACAGCGACACTTCGGAGCGGACGCGGCCCCGACCGGGAGCGACACCGGAGCATCCCGGGGCGGCAGCTCCGCCGCAGCGGGATGGAGGGTTTGCCCGGGGGGAAAGGGGAGCAAAGGCAGCGCAGGGAGCGCGGGCAGCTTCCCTCCGCGGCACCCCGCGCACACGAACCGAACCGAACCGATCCGAACGCCGCTGCCTCCGTTTTTCAGCCGTTTCGCGCGGCTATTACTGCAAAACCGCGCACCGGCGCTGGCCGCCCCGCGAGCGCGGAACTCGCGCGTCTCTCCCCGCGCGGGCGAGGCCCCTACCTTGGCGGCGGCGG